>JACEFZ010022017.1:0-5000 GCA_014155875.1 Cepaea nemoralis | reverse complement strand
AGTCGTCGTTTAATTTCTTTCATTGTGTCACCATATTTTGGTAATTAATGACTCGACTCCTTTGAGTTCTTATTTACATTATCAAAAGCCTACCTGCTTCGTATGACGACTTACACCAACAAACTGAGACAGGAAAGTGGCGCACATTAAGCAGCCCTCCGTGGCGTGCATTGCTTGTTGCGGTATTTTGTAGCTAGTCTCCCACAGGCTAGCCAGGCGACCTTAATTCCTTAGACTCAAAACCCCTCTGCCATACACCGCAAGGTACTATATTGGCAGTAAATGACAGTGACAGTTTTGATCCTTATTAAATTTTTACATATTGATAAATATTTCTCTATATGAAGATCGATAAATTCGCATTTTAGCAATACATGATTCCAAATGTTGCTGTATGTAGCCGGGGGCGGGGTTGGGGGTGAGCGCCCAACCTTGCATAAATACCCCAATGGCTCATGAATTTATTACCTATGCAGCAAAAGTCCCTGCCTTCTCGTGGCGAACTGTTGTAACTAACAGGAGAAGGGCCGGTGGCGAGTCACTTGCGCCAAGAAATAACCAGAACGCGCTGGATGTGTATGCACGCACATGCATGCGCAGACACGTGTGTGCGTGTGTACACATCTAAACTCGAGTGAGACCACAGTCTGCTCTTGCAAAGGAAAGGTGCTGAAGATGGAGGCAACCAGTCAGGAGGCGCACCACAGAAATCAGGATGCCACGCAATCACGCGTAATGAAATATTGCGACTATTGTTAAATGTTATGGTGCTCGCCCTGCTTTGGACCCCCAGGCAGATACAGTGCCGGGCCCTATACCTCGAAAGGGCCCAATCACAGCTACTGGAGGTCCTTCTAAGATATCCTCTGGAGCCAGGGGACCTGAGAATAGAGCGTCTGGCCATACCAAACAAAGACTAAAACTAATGCACTGGAATGCTGAGGGGGCCAGCAAAAAAAAAAAAAAGACCTAGAAAACATCTTGGACCAAGAAAAGGTAAGCGTATGTTGCTTGCAAGAAACTCACCTCAACGAAAGGAAATGATGTCGTGGCAATTGCCAGTACCAAGGACACTACTTTCTGAACTTAGCAGTCAGCAAAAGGTCACCATACAGTGGATACCATCCCATTGTGGATTACCCGGAAACGGCAGAATTGATCGATTTTCTAAGGAGGGAGCAAAAGAAGAGCAGCCTGATGTGCCCGTTAAATACCTCCAATAGAAAAAAAAAATGATCAAATCAGTCAGAAGGCCACCAAAACCTGTTCAAGACGACTACTACTTTATGGACAGACCAGCACAAGTCATTATTCTGCGCCTCAGAACAGGACACAATAGATTATGCAATCAAATGCATACAAGATTCAAGATTTGTGAATCAGCCATGTGCGTATGTGGATTGGCGTCACAGACAGCAGAGCACATACTCAAAGACTGCCCAAATTACAACATGTCTAGGCAAATCTTCTGGCCTAGAGAGACGACAGTGGAAGATAAACTCTATGGACCGCTGTGTGAACTAAAAAGGACAGTTAAATTCATGCAAGAGGCAACATTATAGACATATTTAAAGAAAGAAGAAGAGGAAGAAGAAGAAGCATTACATTACGAAGGTCAAGAACCTTTTACAAAAATAGATAATTAGAAAGCAATTTTATCAAAAATGTTAAAACACAATAACGGTACATGAAATTCTATGAAATTCAACAATATAACTTAAAAACGAAGTAAAAATGTTTATTTCTAAATGCCCCCCGGGCCGCATAAAATCAGTTACCGGGCCGCATGCGGCCAGCGGACCGTAGTTTGCCCACCCCTTGTCTATCTAAATATATCATCATCCAGTGTCTTGCCGGCTGGCGGGGGCTCCAGTGGTACATGGCTATGATGTTTTCTTGAACTTGTCCTTGTATCCCATAGTCTTCAAGAATGGTCCATAATTTGTACCTGTCGACTCTATTGAAGACTTTTACTGATCTACAAACACAATGCATTTTACACATAGTTTTCTGTGTTAATAGTGCATCAGTGCAACTTTTACCATTCCTGAAATCAAATTGTACGTTGCTTAACTGTTGTTCAAATATGGGTCTATCTCTTTGTTCCAATAGTTGTGCGTACATTTTCCCTGTATGGCTCAAGAGTGATATACCTCTGTATGTTTCGCACTCTTTCATATTGTCTTCCTTTTTTCCATATTGATACTACTACTGCCAGTTGATAATCACTGTGGAGCATAAACACGGTTTATCATAAGCGCAAGACCGGGAATTCCCGATATAACTGTTGTGATCCACACGTGCTCTGGAAACAGAACTTATGTCTGTCAAAACAAAAAAACTGTCATTTACTGCCAATATAGTACCTTGCGGTGTATGGCAGAGGGGCCTGAGGAATTAAGGCCGCCTGGCTAGTTCAGTCGCCGCGACCTGTGCAGGTTAGGATTTTCCTTTTGCCCCTGACAGAAAATAATCCCACACCTTACCGAGGGATCGAACCCGGGTCTCCCGAAGGAGAGTCCAGCGTTCTAGCCACTCGGCCAAAACAAAGATGATTTTATGAAGAAAAAAAAACAGATATTTCTCCAGGGATTAAAATGATGTAATTTTCAAGAAAATATTACATTTAAAAGTTTTTTTTTTTTTTTTTTTTTTTATTTGCTGTTATAAATAATTCCACATTCACATTGTTCCAATTAATTAATTTGTTGTAGTAGTCTTGATATATTTCTGAAAGTTATTCTGAGTTTACTACTTGTTTTCCGAATAGTTTATCTTCACACACAGCCGGAAGTAGGTTGTGTTTCATTTCCGTTTTAACGTTTTGTACAATTTTAACTGTTCGAATTTTATTAAAACAATTAGTGTCTATAACAAACGTAAGATTGAAGATGAAAGCCGTGATTTAATGATGACTGGACAACTAAGTACTGTTTGATAACATTTGGTAGCAAATCAGTTTGCCTGTTGTGTCGTGAGTCACTGGCTGTCTTCAAGGAGTACAATTTAAAAAGACATCAAACAAAACACTCCGATTTCGGATACAATTTAACAACCGAAGGGAGAGACAGGAAATGCCTGGGCTTATTGAAACATTTGGAGAAACAGCAAACTGTTTTCACTAAACAGTCTTCGATTCAAGATTCTGCAACAGAAGCTAGTCTTGTGCTGTCACACAGAATTGTAAAACAGAACAAGCCATTTTCTGATGGCGAGTTCATCAAGGAATGTTTGCTAGATGCAGCAAACATTATGTGTCCAGAACAAACAAACAGATTTGACAACATTAATTTATTAAGGAGAACTGTGGTCAGACGTGTTGACAAGATAAGTGACAATTTGATGCATAAACTTCAAGATGCAAGTAAACAATTTTTGTGGTACTATTTTGCATTGGACGAAAGTACCGATGTACATGATACTGCCCATATATCGATATTTATACGTGGAATAAACGCTTATTTCAAACTCACTGAAGAGTTACTGAGTGCTGAGTCACTCAAAGACACAACCACAGGCCATGATATATTCAATGCTGTTACTAACAGTATTGAAAGAACTGGGTTGGTTTGGAACAAGATGGCAAGTGTTACAACTGACGGAGCTCGTGCTTTGACTGGAAAAAATGTAGATCTGGTAAAGTTGATAAGTGATAAGATTAAAGCATTATATCCAGACCACACATTATTACCACTTCACTGTGTGATTCATCAAGAAAGTCTGTGTAAAACTGTTTTGAATATCAAGCATGTTATTGACCCAGTTGTCAATGTTATCAGCCTCATCAGATCAAGAGGACTTAATCACAGACAGTTCAAGACATTACGTGACGATTTGGAAACAGAACATTCCAATGGCCTGTACCACATTAGTGTTCGATGGCTGAGTCTCGGCAATGTGTTGAGGCGAGTGTGGGAACTCAGAGAAGAAATAGTGATGCTCCTAGAGATAAAGGGCATAGAATCTGACTTTAATACTAACATTGTCAATAAAGAGTGGAAGTTAGACTGGAAGTTAGACTTTATGTTTGCCATTGAAATTATCTTCTTCTTCTTCTTCTTCAGCGTTCTGAGCCATTGAGGTTCTTTGCTGCAAATACAATCCGTCTCCATTCGTCTCTCTGGTGGACCTTCTCTTGCCAGTCGTTGATTCCAAGTGCTTGTAGGTCTGTACATGTATTAAATGAACTGAATGTCAAACTTCAGGGCAATGGTGTGTTTGCACATGGATTGTGTGTACATGTAAAATCATTTTAGGCAAAACTCTCACTGTTCTCCAGACAAACAAGTGAAAAACGATTTTGTCACTTCCCTTAGCTGAAACAAGAAACCATTCCTGGTGAAATGACTGAAAAGTACAAAGCCCAAGTAGATGCATTGATTGAAGAATTTGGTAGAGATTCCAAGATTTCAAGAACTTAGAGCCACAGTTCAATATTCTCAGTTCCCCTTTTAGTGCAGAAGCTGGTACAGCTACAGAGGACATACATTTGGAGTTGCTTCACTTAAAAGCAGATCATGACATGAAAGAGAAATTCAAGTCAGACCGTTTGCTGGATTTCTATGGATCTTTATCACAAGAATCATTTCCAAACTTTAAAAACTTTGCAGCTAAACTGTTATCATTGTTTGGATCAACATACATTTGCGAACAAGCATTCTCTTGCTTGAAGATCAACAAATCTAAGAATATGTCTTTATTGTCGGACTGCAACTTCCATGCTGTCATGCGAATTTCAACAAGTATTGTCAAAAAGTGCATGCAGTTACATACATCTCATTACAAATCAATAATTATAGTGACAATGTTGTCGGGTTGTGTCTAAATTAAAGCCATTGATAGTGTCGTAAGTTATCCCTTCTTACTTTAGTGTGGTCCCTGGAGTGAGAGGAATCAACACCCACATTTTTATTAACCCAATATTATTGTCCTAGAGAAACCACCAGACTCCGTCCACAAAACTCCGACGGTCTGTCGACACCTCTTTCTTACTCTCACTC
>JACEFZ010022016.1:0-289552 GCA_014155875.1 Cepaea nemoralis | reverse complement strand
CACCAACACACCGACAACAGCGAGATGGATCATCGGCCTGGGCACTGCTGAAAACTGTAACACAATTGTGGGCAACTGGAAGGCGGGGGGGGTGAGCTGATGTTCGAGGGGGATAAACGAGCTGTAAGACGGAGGCGGGAGGTGGAACAATGAACATTATAAATGCTAATCGCGAGGGGGGGGGGGGGGCCCTGTACGGGGGTGCGAGGGGGGTTTTGGCGAAGGGGACAAGGAACTCGTGGTGGGCGATAAAGGTGTGTCTAGCTCTGGGGGGGCACATCAGCACTTAGTGAGGACACTCCCTTATCGCGGGCGTCCGTGCATTCCAGAACATTTTCCGTACACAGTGTAGGCTGGGTGTACATGGCCGGAGCTGTGGCTTTGGGGAAGTGAACACATTTCACAATTCCCTGACACACCAAGTCGAGGGTTTGATATCAGCTGCAGATGACGCAGAAGCAGGTCGCCTTGCGTTGATTTTGATGGTATGGGCATCATGACAAAGCAATGGCAAGCTACTGAAAGTTAAAATTGTCTAGTAAATCACAAAAAGCAAAATAAAATACTGGGGTTGATAGCGACGTCCTGTAAAGGACATACAACTAACTAAATAAGAAGAACCAAGTCAATTTTTAGACATTCTGCCTTTCATGTAAAGCATGTCCACAAAACCTTTCACTGATGTGGTCATTTCCACAAATCTGGTCTAGTTCATAGGTATGCAACTTATATTTGATGTATCTCATATCCACAAATCTGGTTTAACTCATATCTATTCAGTCTATATTTGATTATCTCATACCTGAAAATGTCTTGCTGCTTTTATTTATAATATACAACCTATGATTGACACACCTCCTATCCACAAATCTGGTTTAACTCACATCTATTCAATCTATATTTGATTATCTTATATCCAAATATGTCATGTCTTGCTGTTTTAATGTGCAACCTATGATTGACACACCTCCTATCCATAAATGTGGTTTAGCTTGTATTTATGCAACCTGTATTTGGTGTATCTCACATTGACAAACTTCTCACAGGTTTAGGTCATATCTATGCAGCCTGTATCTGCTTGGGGGAGCCACTGTAGTGCAGAAGCTAGCATGCTTGCTTGCCAGCCTGCTGATCATGTCTTAAATTCTCATCAAAGTGTGTGTTTCCTTTTAATTGATTTGCACTCCCAGGAAGACCGTGGACTATGCTTGAGTTGAAACTGAGTGATGGGGAAAAGAAATAATTAAAAAGTCTCCCTTGAATACCCTGCATATACAAAAAACTATCGCTGCATCTGACTCCCAGGCTATGCTGCAGAAGGTCCAGTGGGGACTTTGGTTTGAATTGTTAAGCTTTATAGGTATATCATCGCACTGCCCAGGTCATACAAGGATCCACAGTACAATATTCTAAATGGCCATCTGTGATGACAATGATGATGGACAATGGACAAAGAATTATCATCACGTGGCAGGTCATTTGCAGAAGATGTTTCATCAGGAGCCACTAAAATTATCTCAATACTTTGCCAGTTCTCCTGTCTCATGCATTCTCATGCCCAAGGTATTTCCAATGTCCTGTCTACATCTTCATGCTGGCTGACCTCTGCCTTGTCTTCCAAGAACTAAGCCTTCCATGACAGTTCCAATCAAACCATAGTGACATTTATTAAATGCATGTGGAATAATAAAAGTAAGACTGAAGAGAGAAAAAAAAAGTGGTTAAGAACATGAGACTTAATAAAGAGGTTTTAAAGGTAGATAAAGAAATTCAAGAACAATACAGAGTGACTGTGAAAAAATAGGCACAATGAAATAGCTAAAATACAGAATATTAACGAACAATGGGAAATGTTAAGGGACTCCATTCATCAAACGAACAAAGAAATATTATCAGGGAGAAGCCAAAAAGCTAAGAAAAAAAGGATGACTGAAGATATCTTAAAGGTGATGGCCAAAAGAAAACAGAGTAAAAATGATAAACAAGAATATAACGAAATACATAAAGAAATAAGAAATAATTGTGTGAAGGCAAAAAAAAGTTGGTTAAACGAGCAGTGCAAACAAATTGAATTAAATTCTAATAAAGATACAAATAAATTTGCACAGACAAATCAGTGAGCTTACAGGAAGAAAATAAGAATAAATATAGGGTGTATAAAATCAAAAACAGGAAAGATATTATTGGAGGAAGATGCTATAATAAAGAGGTGGAATGAGTATATAAGAGAATTATATGATGGAGAAAGGCCAGAATTAACAGAAGAAAGTAACTTAGAAGGTCCACCTATTCTAACAGAAGAAGTTGCTAACGCTATCAAGCATATGAAGAAAGGAAAAACAGCTGGCCTGATGGAATCACAATAAAGAATTAGAAGTAATTGGAGAATTTGGAGTAGAATATTAACCAAAATGTTGAATGATACTTACAGCAGTGGATATCTACCAAGCAATATGCTGAAATCTGTATTTATAGCTATACCAAAAAGACCAGGAGCAATTGAATGCAAAGATTTTCATCCAATTAACCTCATAAACCATGAAGAAAGACAATAAAACTGGAAATTGGTGAAGAACAGTATGGATTTGTGGAAGGAAAGGGTACAAACAATGCAATATATACATTACGGACACTAATAGAAAGATCAAAAGAGACACAGAAAGACATATATTTGTGCTTCATAGATTATAGATTTGATAAAGTAAAACATGACGAAATGATTAAAATGTTGGAAGATACTAATATTGATGGGAATGATCTCAGAATAATACAGAATATTTACTGGAATCAAGTAGCAGCAATTAAAATGGGAAATAAAGAGGATAATTATGAACAAATATGGCTGGGAGTACACAGGGATGTGTTTTGTCACTGGATCTCTTTTCCCTCTGTAACGAAGTAATAAGAAGAGAGATCAAAGAGAAGCCAGGAATAATATTCGGAGGTTATAATATAAAAAATATATATTATGCAAATGACACAGTATTGATGGCGGATACTGCAAAAGATCTACAACAATTGGAAATTGTAGTAATAGAGAGTGCAAAGAATGGACTCTGAATGTTAAAAAAAAACACAGTAACAATGGTGATATTATAGAAAAAGGTGGTACCCAGATGTGAAATAGAAGGGAAAATTCTTCATCAAGTGGATAGTTTTACATACCTATGGGCATTTATAACATCAGATGGAAGATGTACAACAGAGATAAAGAGCAGAATAGGGCATGCAAAGGCTGCAATTCAGAAAATGAAGAATTTTTTGGTGTTGTTGTTGCGTTGTTGCGTGTTGTTTAGGTCAGGTCTTAGTCAGATATGACTGAGCTATCGTATAACAGTAGACGGTACTACCTGGTTTCTGTTAGCGCCGAACGTTGGGCGGCGCTTACCAAACCCGACACCCCACATTGTGCCAACGGCTTCGGGCGGAAGAGCACAATTGGGAGGGTACAAGCCTTAACCTGGTGCGAGGAAATGCAAGCTAAAGACAAAATTGTCATGGCAGGGCTGACCAGGCCCTAAGCCTTGGTTGGCGACTGGTCTAGGATCGAAGCTCCGACAGGCGGACAGTTAGAGCAATGCTTTGCTGATCCGGCAGCTTCTGCAGCTTGTCTTGTTCCAGATGTAGGGGTGTTACCTTTCCTCTGGAGTGAACTAGGCAGGCCGAGAGAGGGATCATGCTGCATGGGCAACACATGATCTCTATATTTTAGCCCAGGCTTTGTGCTATGGAGAGGCAATAACTCCATCCCTGGTCTTAACTGGTCTCGGAATCAAAGCGAGAGGCAACTGTTACGGGTTATAAGTCCTTGTCAGTTGGCGTAGACATGGGGCGCCACGCGTTGCCTCTGACGGTGGGAGACACCTATAGGTGTCACTGATCAGCTACCGCCCGCCTCAAGCTGGGCAGCCCCCAGCCAATTGGGTGCTGATCCGCCACAGCCTGCCTGCTTCAATGGGTGCTTGGGGCTAGGACAAAATCTGAATCGCAGGCTGTAAAACCAATGCACCAGGTACAAACAAAAATAAAAATAGAAACCTCAAGCTACGGCTTGCAACCTGGAACGTGAGAACCATGTGTCCAGGATTTTCCACTGACTTGACCAATATTGACGATGTGAGAAAAACGGCTGTGATTGATGCCGAACTCAATCGTCTTAACATTGATATTGCTGGCCTGCAGGAGACTCGCCTCGCTGAGGAAGGGTCACTCAGGGAAAACAACTACACCTTTTTCTGGAAGGGTAGAGGGCAGGCAGAAAAAAGGCAACACGGTGTGGGCTTTGCAGTGAAGAATTCGCTACTGGGAATGATTGAAATTCCAGCAGGAGGAAATGAAAGACTATTATCCCTGCGCTTGGCAACCTCTTGTGGGTTTGCCACCATTATTACTGCATATGCACCGACACTCGATTCCTCTGATGATGTGAAGGATTTGTTCTATGAGGAGTTAGACTCCATGATCAAGGCAGTTCCAAAGTCTGACTACATTTATATGCTCGGTGATTTCAATGCTCGTGTGGGCAAGGACTCGAGTTCATGGCCAGTGTCCCTTGGAAAATACAACATCGGTCGCATGAATGAAAATGGGCAAAGGCTGCTGGAGCATTGCACCAGTAATGACCTATGTATTACAAACTCTTTTTTTAAAACAAAAGAGATGCATAAGGTCACATGGAAACATCCAAGATCCCGCCATTGGCACCAGCTGGACTTCATCATCACACGGAGACAACATCTGAACCATATATCATTGACACGTAGTTACCACAGTGCTGACTGTGATACAGATCATTCTTTGGTTGTTGCAAGAGTTAGACTGAGACCAAAGAGAATCTACACAGCTAAACACAAATCTAGCCCCAGGATTAATATTATTAACACTCATGATCCTGAAAAGTGCTTTCAGTTTCAACAGCAACTTGAAGACGCTTTCACTGATACACCAGAAAATTGTACAGTAAATGAAAAGTGGGGTCAAATTAAGGAAACTCTTTATAAAACTGCCGTAGGGGTTTACGGCACTGTGGATCATAAGAGGCAGGACTGGTTTGCGGCCAACAGCGAGACTCTGCAGCCCTTGATTGATAAGAAGAAGAAAGCTCTCTTAAGAAACAAGGAAAGACCAACGCGTAACACTCTGAGTGAGCTAAGGCAAGCTAGGAAGGATGTGCAAAAGGCTGCCAGGCAGTGTGCAAATGATTATTGGATCAAGTTATGTGAGTCCATTCAAATCGCAAGTGATAAGGGAGACATAAGAAGCATGTATGAAGGAATAAAGAAAGCCTGTGGTCCAGTGATCAAAAGAAGTGCACCGCTGAAAACCTTGACTGGAGAAGTCATCACTGATAAGAAACAGCAGATGGACAGATGGGTAGAGCACTATTTGGAGCTTTACTCAAGTGAGACCAAACTAGCGGATGATGCCCTAAATGCCATAGAGGCTCTACCAACTCTTGACCACCTGGACACACTTCCCACCATAACAGAAGTTAAGTGTGCTATAAATGAACTTGCATCTGGCAAGGCTCCAGGTAAGGATGGGATTCCAATAGAGGTTATCAGGAGTGGGCAAGAAACACTCACTCTACAGATCCACCAGCTAATAGAGCTATGCTGGCGTGAAGGACAAGTCCCACAGGATTTCAAAGATTCAAACATCATAACGCTGTACAAGAACAAGGGTGATCGGAGCGACTGTAACAACTATAGGGGTATCTCACTTCTGTGTATTGTTGGAAAAGTATTTGCCAGAATTGTTCTGCGCAGACTTCAAGTCCTAGGAGATCAAGTCTACCCCGAATCACAGTGTGGCTTTCGACAGAACCGGTCTACCACTGATATGATATTCTCATTGCGACAAATGCAAGAAAAATGCCGTGAACAGAATCAACCACTGTTTATTGCCTTCATCGACCTCACAAAGGCATTTGATTTGGTCAGTCGTGAGGGTCTGTTCAAGGCACTAAAGAAGATTGGCTGCCCACCAACTCTTCTGTCCATTGTGGAATCGTTCCACACAGGCATGAAGGGTATAATCAAGTTTGATGGTGCAACTTCTGAAGAATTTGAAATCAAGAGTGGAGTTAAGCAAGGTTGTGTACTAGCTCCCACCCTCTTTGGAATATACTTTTCACTTCTACTGAAATATGCATTTCGTGATCAGGATGGTGGTATATACATTCACTCACGCTCAGATGGCGGCCTCTACAATGCTCAGAGATTGAAGGCTAAGACCAAAATTAGGAGGGTACTGATCAGAGAGTTGCTTTTTGCAGATGATGCTGCAGTTACGACCCACTCTGAGGAAGAATTGCAATGTCTACTATCTGCATTCTCCAATGCTTGTTCTGAATTTGGTTTAACAATTAGCAAAAAGAAGACACAGATTATGTCACAAGGTGCACATGGGGTACCATCAATCTTTATTGACGACGCCGAACTAGAGATAGTAGACCATTTTACATATCTAGGATCAGTGGTAAATAGCAAATTATCCCTAGATCAGGAAATCAACATCCGGATTGGTAAGGCAGCAACAACAATGAACAGGTTAAGAAAAAGAGTCTGGGAGAACAGGAAGCTTACTGCCAAAACAAAAGTCCTTGTCTATCAAGCCTGTGTCCTTAGTACTCTTCTCTATGGCAGTGAAACCTGGACAACTTACTCACACCAAGAGAACAATTTAAACAGCTTTCATATGCGGTGTCTGCGAAGAATTCTTGGTATTAAGTGGCAAGACAAAATCACAAATACTGAAGTATTGGAAAGATCAGGTTGTGTGACAGTTTATTCCATGCTCAGTCTTCGTAGACTTAGATGGATAGGACATCTTAGGAGGATGGATGATGGTAGAATACCAAAGGATATCTTTTTTGGTGAATTACAGATGGGTAAGAGATCTCAGGGTCGGCCTCTACTACGATACAAAGATGTGTGTAAGCGGGACATGATTGATACAGGCATTGATAATGCACATTGGGAGCAAGTCGCCGCTGAACGTGTTGCGTGGAGGGCAAATATCAGAAATGGAATAAAGTCAAAGGAGAAAATTATTGCAGAAAAGTCACACACCAAGCGTTTGAGACGTAAGATGGTGCATGATGGTGGAAATGACCACGTGTTCACATGCACCCACTGTGAACGGACATTTGCAGCGCAAATTGGCCTTATCAGTCACACTCGCTACCGCCATAGTTAAAAGTTATTATGCCTTTTTAGAGCACAAACTATCGTCTGTCAAGACGGCAAGGTGCCAATGGATGTTGCGTATCCCTTACGGGACGTTGCAGTCAACACCAGCATTTTTCAGCTGCTGTTGATGTTCTAGGCAAGTGTTATGTTCAGTAGTTTGCCATTGCTTTCTGAACGACCGGCTCCCATACCAGCACGTTATACACAACGCGACACGGTCTGCTGCACAAATCGGTCGCAGCTGAGCTTCAAACGCCTCGTACCCGGCTCACGAACAGTGTTCGCAAGCCTTTGGCCACAGAGACCGGTAAAGGAAAAATATCTTATGCAATAAGTCACTTTCATTGAATGTAAGAGAGTGCTGTTTTGCTGTATGGATGTGAATCTTGAAATGTAAATGAACAAATTAGCAAGGGATTGGAAGCAACAGAGATGTGGTTCCTGAGACGAATGTTGCAAATTCCTTGAACTGCCAAAGTAACTAACAATTACTGCCTGAAACAGGCTAATGAAGCTAGAACATTATATACAACAATAAGAAAGAGACAAACAGCTTTCTTTGGTCATGTGATGAGAAGAGAGGCATTGGAAAACATCGTGACAAATGGAAAGATCGAGGGGAAGAGAGGCAGAGGCAGACCATGAGTAATTATGCTGAGTGGATTGAGACAGTGACATGGGGGAATATCAACAGCAGAGGTGTTCCAGAAAACCAAAGACCGAGATCTGCAGAGTCATAAACGCCTACGCCAGCATGGCACTTGATGATGATGAGTTTGCCATTGCTTTTGAACAGCCAAGTCTCATATCATTGTGAAAATCAACACAAAGCAATTTGTTCTCACATTACCTGCAGCTGACTTCCAACATGGTGTGGCAGGATTGTGAAACTGTTCACAATCCTTATGCCATAGAAGCTGATTTCAATGGAGTAACTAATAAATATATGGTGAGGGCCCGAGACAGAATAAACAAACAGTTGCTTGTAGCTGTTGTTCAATGAGAGTTGCTGTGTGCGGAATTTGTTCCCTGTACAGTACACTTAAAAAAACAAAGCAAAGAAATAACAGGTTTTCATTTTAGTTTATTTCTTATAATAAAAACAATCAACCCTGAAAAAGAAAAACCACAGCAATTAAAACAGCCAGAAATTACAACCCCTTGACCAATTCAACAAAATGTCCCCTATCACTACATGTTATAACAAGTTCAATGCTTAGTTTAACCTCAGATAAAAACATATACACCTTATTTTAAAACCCTACTTCCCGTGTGAGCAAATAATGACCCTTTTTACATGCCTGGAGGTGTATCATGCATATAATGCTAGCTACACATTTGTATGCATGTCTCTTCTTGCTGCATTCTATCTTAGCTTCCTCTACTCTTCTTGCTGCATTCTATCTTAGCTTCCTCTACTCTTCTTGCTGCATTCTATCTTAGCTTCCTCTACTCTTCTTGCTGCATTCTATCTTAGCTTCCTCTACTCTTCTTGCTGCATTCTATCTTAGCTTCCTCTACTCTTCTTGATGTATTCTGTCTCAGCTTCCTCTACTCTTCTTGCTGCATTCTGTCTTAGCTTCCTCTACTCTTCTTACTGCATTATATCTTAATTTCCTCTACTCTTCTTGCTGCATTCTATCTTAATTTCCTCTACTCTTCTTGCTGCATTCTATCTTAATTTCCTCTACTCTTCTTGCTGCATTCTATCTTAATTTCCTCTACTCTTCTTGCTGTATTATGTCTTAGCTTCCTCTACTCTTCTTGCTGCATTCTATCTTAATTTCCTCTACTCTTCTTGCTGCATTCTATCTTAGCTTCCTCTACTCTTCTTGCTGCATTCTATCTTAATTTCCTCTACTCTTCTTGCTGCATTCTATCTTAGCTTCCTCTACTCTTCTTGCTGCATTCTATCTTAATTTCCTCTACTCTTCTTGCTGCATTCTATCTTAGCTTCCTCTGCTCTTCTTGCTGCATTCTATCTTAGCTTCCTCTACTCTTCTTGCTGCATTCTATCTTAGCTTCCTCTACTCTTCTTGCTGTATTATGTCTTAGCTTCCTCTACTCTTCTTGCTGTATTGTATCTTAGCTTCCTCTTATCTTCTTGCTGCATTCTGTCTTAGCTTCCTCTCATTGCTGTATTCTGCCTTGGCTTCCTCTACTCTTCTTGCTTCATACTATCTTGGAATTCCAGTCAATTTTTATTGATAGCTGTTAATGTTAATATACATGCATTCTAACATACATCCATATACAATATTAAAATTGCTAAGACTGTGAATATCAAATTAATAACAACATTTGCAGAACAGAAAATTACTTTGGTAAACTCCCGCTCCATTTAAGGACAAACTCCTTGGAGATGTCAACAACCTAAAACTGACTGCTGCTTTTCTTTTTCAATATATAATCGGGATGATGTCTGAAGGTGAAAGACAAAGAAGAAGAGGAGGTGGATGAGGAGGAGGAGAAGAAAGAAGAACAAGTATAAGAATAAGAAAAAAATAAGAAGGAGGAGGAGGAGGAGAAAAAGATGTAGAAGAAGGAGAGGAAGAGAAAGAAGAAGAAATAAATAACAATCAAAATGCAGAGTATAAAATACTGTGAAGTACTCCTATAATGGAGAGATTACATTGATCACCGTCCAACTGATTTAACAGAAAATAAAAAAAATTGTTCTAACCTTCAGACAAAAAAGCTGAAATTTTTAAAATGATAGAAACAATAGATACAAAAATGCCAACTAAAGTGGCATGACACTAAAACTGGAAGAAACAAATTATCACACTGCATCAAGAGCATGGGAATGATATGGTTCAAACAAACTGCTAAACATATTCAGAAGGATTACCCTCTACATAGTGAACTAAGAAAGATTTTATGGCAACTGAATCAAAATTAAATGTCTAGATGAAAGGAACTAAAGAGGAACTCCAAAAACTGTTGAGTTCACCATGAGAACTCACTAGTGATGTAACCACCATAGACAGTGATCACAAGAAGTGGAAGATATGATTCTGATAGCAAAGTAAAGATCCTATTTCCACTCCTTGAGGCATACTGGGTATGTGGTTCTTGACCCACATTTTTACAGACCCATCAGATGGGTGATGTGGTAAATTTCACAACAGCCATCTGCCTTTACTTCTCAGAACAAACAGATAGATCATCACGGCCTGGAGAGAATGGTGCTGCAGGGAGTGACCAGAGGATCTGACCCACATTCAGGACTCTGAGGAAAGGCCAGAAGGACACATAAATAGACTGCTACTGATAGCATTAGTATTGGGACTCATTGTTGGCTGTTGAATATGAGGATGAAACACGTATGGGAATATCCTGAGAGCTGTGATGTCGGTTCCTGACTCAACTTCTCAGAATATTTCCTGGTCCCCATTTTAGGCTGAGTCAGCCTGAGAGCCCATTCAATTTGTAAATACCCCTACCTCAATGAGGATTTGAACACACAATCACGGGCCTCGGGCAAGCATGCCAGCCACTGCACTATCACAGCTCCCAGCTCAAATAGAGCATACAGCAATTATGAAAACAAACAATTTTATTTTCCTGAAGTTGTGGTCCTCGTGAATGTAATTTATACAATATATATATATATATATATATATATATATATATATATATATATATATATATATATATATATATATATATATATATATATATATATATATATAATGTGAAAAGAAGTATTAATGTTTGATACCAAACAGCACTTTTAAAAAATATTGCAATTATCGTATAAATTAAAGAACCCATTATTACATTTTAATGTACAAGATAAAATCTGCCTAATCAGTGAATATCATGAAATTTGTTTTACAACAAGAATAAATATTTTTTTTTAAAAATACTTATGTTCTACAATTCCTCTCTCCATTTCATACACACTGCACCAACATTTGGCTTTCATGCACACTTTAGCAACATCTATTACAACACATACTTTAGCAACATCTGATTACGAGGCATACTTTAGCAACATTTGATTATCACACAAACTTTAGCAACATCTGATTACTATACATACTTTAGCAACATCTAATTACCACATATACTTTAGCACAGTGGTTCTCAACCGGTGGGAAATTCCCCCTTGGGGGGAGAGGGGGGGGGGGGGGATTTTAGGGTTTCCAGGGGGGAATGAAGATTATTTCAAGATTGCATTAATACAAGAACCGATTATTTGATATTGTTTTTCCCTCCATACTTTACAGTTCTGTACTCCTCGCCCTTCTTATATTCATCTTATAAAGTAAGTAGACCCACAAATCACGTTTTATGTAGACGTTTAAACTTGTTCTTGTATGTGTTATTAAAGTTAGCTTCCATTTTTATGTATACTATGTAGAGGCAGGGTGGGGGAGGGGGGAATTTATAGGGAGGAAATAGGAAAGGAGAGGAATGACATTCTCAACATATGATGAAAGGGGGGGGGGGGGGGGGGCATAGGCCAAAAAAGGTTGAGAACCACTGCTTTAGCAGCATCTGATAACTAGGAATACTTTAGCAACATTCAGTTACCACACATACTTTAACAACATCTTATTACCACGTATACTTTAACAACATCTGATTACTATGCATACGTTAGCAACATCTGATTACTATGCATACTTTAGCAACATCTGATTACCACCTACTTTTTTTTGTTTTGTTCGCATATCCTTTACAGGACATCACTGGCAACATCAGCATCTTTCAGCTGATTGTTGATTTCTTGGCAAGATTACGCTCAGTAGTTTGCCATTACTTTCTGAGTGACCAGCTCACATACCCCGTAAGTTACCGATGCGGCAAGAACCACCACCAATTCTCGCACACGTCACTTTACTCACGAGAGTATAATGTCAGAATCTCCCCGCCAGTTATAACGCGTCGTCTTCGACTGGCGCCAGGCAAATACGGCCAGGCAAAGATGAGCAACATTAACCATGCTGTGGCAGAGCAGGTTAGCCAGTACAGGCATGGAACATGAACTCCACGCAGGGACGCAACCCCAATTAGCAAGCCTTCAGAGTGGTGAACTTCAGGCGGCTTGGGAATGTTGTAGAGGTCGGACGGTTTGAATGCGGCTCGAGTTGTGTGTATGAACGCGTATAGATTGAAAGCCTGCATGACTATAGGAGACAGTGCGCTTGGGTTGTAGGATTGTAAGTTGTATTGCATTGTATTATATTTGTATATCTATTGATTGTCTTTTGACATCGCTATTGTATTTGCGCGATGTATGTAATGACCGTGATGAATGAGCAGCGTGAATAAAGTGTTTGAATCGTAGTTGTTGTGTGTCACATCAAGTCATTCCTTGACCGTGTTTTGTATCACATTTTGTCAGTGTATACGAGCCTAGATTCTTGCTGAAAGCAAGACCCTGACAAGTGTGAACGTTGGGGGCCCGTCCGATTCTGACAATACGGGATTACAGAGAAAGTCTCTAACCCCTAGGCCAAGAAGATCGGCCACCACCTACTTTAGCAACATTCAATTACCACACATACTTAGCAACATCTGATTATCTGGAATACTTTAGCAACACCTATAACCACACGGACCTTAGCAACATCTATTCATTAATTTTGTAAATGCAGTAAACCATTTAGTTACCAAGCACATGTTAGTACCATCTGGCTATAATGAACACTTTAGCAACATCTAGCTTCCAGGTGTTCTTTAACATCTTGCGTTGATTTTTAACAATGGTATGAGCGCCGGTCATTCAGAAAGCCACAGAAAATTACTGAACATAAAATTGCCTTGATAATCACAAACAGGCAAAAAATGCTGGGGTTGATTGCGACATCCTTGTAAAGGACATGCAAATAACTTAACTTATTGCACATGTTGTTTGAAATCTGACTGTACATTTTCACACAGTTATAAAAAGCTGTAAAGGCAAGAGGGTCAGCACCTTTGCACCGGGTTCTATTCCATATGGATTAGTCTTCTTGCCACAGAGGGGCCTGCAAAAAGTATCGCACAGGGCTTTAACTCCGTAGCTTCAGTGACAACTCCCAGGGGTCTCTGAAAGAATTGTGTTTGCGACCCGATTGATGGAGCATGAAAACAAACCCATGACCTTCATAGTGCGGGACAGGTGGCTTGACCACTCTGCCACAGAGACCCCCCAGACACACTATTTAATATAATAATGTCTGTATCTTAGTACAAGCCTTTCAGAGCTTCGCAGCACCACCTCCAGCGCCGATAAAGTGCTTGGATGCTTGTAGAACACAATTCTCTTGGTCGCGTGAGTAACCACTCATGCACCGCCTGCTGTACCTCTTCATTCATAGAACGAAAAGTTTTGCAACTTCCTACTCCACTCATACATTTGCTGGACTGACAGGCATGCATCACCATACTGGACCTTCATTCACAGATGAATTTCTATAAATTTCACCCCTTCACTGATTAAAAACAAAACGGATAACAGAAAGCTGCTCCTCTTTGGTGCATTTCAAAAGTGGCGTGGCCATCTCTAAACTGTCCTTATGACATCACTGTGTTCGCCTGCACTGTGATGTCACATGTTTAGCACTCTTGACATCCTTAACAACAATATTGACAGGTTACAAGACAATGGCATGGTTATTGTAATTTCTATCACTTTTAAGGTTTTCATTTACAACCCCTCGTACATTCTCAGAATAACATAATATATTCAATCTGCATTTATTGCACAAATTCTTTAATATCTCACTGGCATTACCACTCATGACAAGATATTATGACCATGTTTGTACTTACCAGCACAATCTTTCAAAATATCACAGCAAATTTCCACATAAAAACACAAACAAAACAAAATAATTATGTCTGAAGTAAACAGACACTTTTTTATGCCTCAAGGTCATCATCTCATCTGGTTCCTCTTGTACAATGCAGTGTCATGGTGAAGCATAAACAGCGGGAGAGTGCCCATTTATGGGCTTCGTGTGTCGAGATTCTCATGGACTCTGTAATTCCCTCTGTCCATCATTTATGTGGCTGGCCTCTTCCTCTGCCTCCATTTGCCTCAAGGTGAATTGGGCATATGGTACTAGACTATATCTTTATAGACCAATGAGCACTCCCGGATGATGTGGTCAATATCATACTGGCTGCCTTTACTTCCCAGGTATTTCCAGGTACCCATTTTAGGCCTGGTTGACCTGGCAGTCAAGATCAATTTTAAATATCAGCCTCAATGGGAATTTTACCCCATAACCTCTGGGCCAGTAGGCAGGAGTCTAGCCATTACGCTACTGCGGTTGCCATTATGTTTGTACATAGAGTCCACATGATCTGAAAACTCATGTCAGTATCACACATTTTAATCATCAGCTGCTGGTCTTCATTAACCAAAGTAATCAGCACCTAGCTACCCAGTGGCATATTGCAGGGTTGCAACAAACTCCCTCCATGCTGCTCAACACATAACCAGCTGTCTTGTACCATTTTCCATTTCGTTCATATAACCTTGCTTTCAACCAGAGGATCTGGCCAACAATTTGGGCTCTGGGGAAAGGCCAGACAGACACGTAATCAGACTGCTACTAGTACCTTTAGTGTTGGGACTCTACGCTGGATGTTGAAGATGAGGATGGAGCAGGTATGGGAATGTCCTAAGTGCTGTGATATTGGTTCTTGACTCAACTCAACTCAACCTTCTTCTCAGTACACACAATTCTCTGTCAGTTTTTCATTGGCCAACCTTTTTTTCTTCTATCTTTTGGGGTCCATCTCATAACAGTTCTGGTGATGGAGTCAGTGTCTTTGTAGTTTTCCTTCCTTGTTTTTAATTATCCAAAATCTACTAGGCTCTTAGCTGCACATTCTCTCTTACCCAGATGATGTCATCTCAGCCCTCAGCAACATTCAATTCTTCATATCAAGCTCCAACTTTTTCATGGCTGCCCTCATTGTCTTCCACCTTGGATTTTACCTGTGCATGCCTTCTGTGTCTATTCATGTGTACTCATTTGTCTTAATACAAAAATCATCTTAATCTATTGAATTTTATAACATTGGCATTGTATGTGTGCATTTGTAAAACTATCCATACTTTGACCTTTTCTGAGGGAGGCTAAGTACTTACTGACTAGCCCTGAATGCCAGAATCGGATAACAAATTCTGAGATGAGAATTAATTATACCTTGGTTCTTATTCATAGGTATTACTATAATTCACATGGCCAAATATTCTTATAAGCAACTTTGTGTTGAAAATTTCACAACTAAGCCGGATTCTGGTTTGTTCTGCAGTGTCTGATCTATAAAGTAAAAATGAGAGACACTTTTGGGTGCCTTGCCATAGACCAATCAGCACTTGACAGGTCATGTTCTCAATAAAATATCTGTCAACTTTACTTCCCATATGTTCTAGTACAAAATTTAAGATGGATCGACCTTGAAGCCCAGCTCAATGTAAACAAATCCACTTCTATGGGGATTCAAACACATGACCACTGGGCCAGCAGGCAAGTGTGCTAGCCACTGCATTACCGCAGCTCCAATCCCAAACAGTACTGTGGGTATTACTAGTGCTTTATGTTGGTTCATCTTTGCTGAATGAGATATACTGATGTCTGATAATTATAAGCATACTTGCAAGGCTTTGTCTCCACTAACTTAAGCATATCATTAAAACAAAATAGTACATCTGTGCTGTAAAGTATTATAAAGTCCTTATTTAAAATCAAATCCTTATATATTAATCACGCAAATAACATAAGCAATGTCATAAATAGACTTGCAGTAGATATTTTACAAACATGATAAATTTCTGCCTGGTTTTGTTTCTTTAAAGTAAAGCAAAATAAAGGACCCCTTCATCTGCTTTAAGGTGCACTGAGCATTTGGTTCTATCCCTATACTTGTACACACCAATCAGCTCTCAGTGGGTGGTATGGTTAACATCATTCTGGCCATGTTTATTCCCCAAAATATTTCCGGAGTCAACCTGGGAGCTTAGGTCATTCTCATAATCAAATCTGTTTCATTGAGGATCAAACCTGTGACCACCGAGTCAGCAGGTGTGTATCTGGCCACCACACTACTACAGCTCCCTTTGTTTCTTTGCTGGTCTCATTTTCTTTTACAGTCTAGTGAAACTGAGTAAGACTTTACATTTTTTTCGTGATTGGTGGAACCAAGACCAGTTCTAAGCTGCAATAAAGGAACTGATCCTTGGACATTCACTCAAATATTACTGAGATTTTGGAAATGCTATTTAAAACAAGAAGAGCTTGCTAACTTTAGCTGCAAAACACACAAATATAACAAATAAGAGATGTATTTTTTTCATGGAGAATCCCTGCAGAAGTCCACAATTCATAACGTTATAATCACATACAAGTCTGCTGGGCAACGAAAGAGCAGGAGGCATGATCATTCTACAACTATAGAAGATGATCAACCAATGGATAAAGCTTATATTATGAACACGCTTTGAGTGCTGGATCAAAATGAGGACTTTTAACATAACCCTTTGACCCCAAGGTACACTGGTTTATCAGTAAGTATGGGGGAAAAACCAATGCTGCAAAAAAAAAAAAAAAAAACTATCAGGATGGGTTTTTACATGTCCGGGTGGCTAGGGCTCAAAAGGTTTATGAATCAACATTAACAGTTCCAACGCAACAGTTTGGATTGAAGGGCAGAGTGGCAGGAAACCAGCAGCATACCAAGAGAAGAAGGCTTGTCATTCAACAAACAACAGGCTTTCTTAGTCGCCACACACTTGTGGATTTATTATGGAGGAGATAGGATCACCCAAAGTGCTCGGTTGGAGTGCGATATATGAAATATAAAATCAACAATCAACATCAATTCTCTTGGGATATTTCCACACATGCATGAATGATAAGACAGAAAAGAACAAGGGGAAGGCAGAGAGATAAATATTTATATTGTTTGGGCACAATGGATAATCAAGACAAGAACACAAGAGCTGATCCCCAACTCTGGTGATTGTGTGAGATGGTGAAACTTGATTGCCCACACTTATCAACATGGCACATGATGATAATGAAAACTGTCTCTTCTGTAATTGATCTTTACAAATAATTTGCATAACATTTCTGACAACAATTTACATATAATGAAACTGGATACAAGAATCAATATGTAATGAAAAAGTTTCAGCAATTCCCCATTTCCTCCTAAAGCATTTTATCAGCTGAGAATAGGCTGATTGTGGTATTGTTTTGTACCCATATTTTCAACAGCCACCCACTGATTACATCAAAGCCCTAGAAATATTTAAAGACACCAAATTTTGGTCCAAATAAAACCACCAAGTTCGTGCTGCCAGGGATAACTGCCATCTTCATGTCTTCAAGCTGACGACAATAATGATGGTAATGATAACTGCAACAACCAAGAAAATAACAACCAGGCAGCATATTTTCTTCCTGGACTTGCTCTGTAAACAAAAGTAACAGTGAGAAATTGCCAGAATATGCATGTTACAGGCATAACATTCTTACTTAACACAGTATACTTAACACAGTATACTTAACACAGTATACTTAACACAGTATACTTAACACAGTATACTTAACACAGTATACTTAACACAGTATACTTAACACAGTATACTTAACACAGTATACTTAACACAGTATACTTAACACAGTATACTTAACACAGTATACTTAACACAGTATACTTAACACAGTATACTTAACACAGTATACTTAACACAGTATACTTAACACAGTATACTTAACACAGTATACTTAACACAGTATACTTAACACAGTATACTTAACACAGTATACATACAACAAGCCACACTAAGTAGCGGGGAGCTGCAGCAGCACAGTGGCTGGACACATCCCAGTGGTCAGAGGTTTCTTCTTCTTCTTCTTTGCGTTCATCCGGAGTGTTTTTTCAGATGTGATTGCGGTGTGTCTGGTTAGGCACCCTTGGGTCGAAACCCTTAGGCCAACACATCCGACTTTTAGCGTGCATTTTTGACCAGGTTAGCAATCCTGGGAGACTCTCACTTTTGTGGTACTGTCCACCTCCCAGCTGGTCAAGTTGGAACAGTCGAAGACTGCACGGTCATCCCTCAGATGAAAGCAGGGACAGTCCATAGCATTTTCCACCATCCTGGGTGGCTTCCATAATTGCAGAGCCGACACATAACGCTCTGTGGCTGGGCTCACCGAGGGAATCGTCACGTCCTGCTCATGGCTTCTTTAATTCCTCACTTCAATATATTGGGCATTTCGTTCGCCCCGTGCCGTTCCCACACAAACCAGGCAGGTCTGCAGACGGTATCCACTCAGCGAGTTTTCGGACATGTGCTTGTCGTTGCGCCCGTCAGAGCTGTTCCAGGCACGCCAGACATTTGGAAAACTACCTAGTCAGAACTGTTCCGAACAAGAGCGGCATTCGGAAACTAGGTAGTCAGAGCTGTTCCTAGCATGAGAGACATTCGGACGAGACATTTCACTCGGACGTAAATGCGTAGTGCCAATTTTTAGTTTGCCACCCGTAGGATGGCACTTCCGACTTCAGCAGGCATTTTTTAATGAGGTTAGCCTTCCTCGGGTTTCGAGGCACTGTTAGACTTATTGTTGTGATGTCGCCCACATCTCAGCTGGTCAAGATAGAACGATATGTAGTTTTCATCCATCGGCAAGCACATGGGGTCGATGAGACATGCAAGCTCCCCCACCACGACAAGGTGGAGACACATCGGGGGAGGGTCAGAGTTTGATCCACATTGAAGGAATTCAAATTGTCAAACATGACCTGGGCAGCCAGGTCGAACAAGCCTAAAATGGGCACCAGGAAATGCTGTGGGAAGTCAAGGTGGCCGGCGTGATACTGACCATATCATCTACCGTGTGCTGATTGGTCTATAAATATGTCTAACAAAACACGCCCAATGTGCCTAAAGCATCTAAAAAGGACCTTTACTTTTTGTGTGTGGATATATTAAGTAGCACGCATTTCAGATCAAAGTACCCAATACCACGTCAGACTGCTCATAAATGGAAATCTTTATTTTTTAAAATAAATAATAATTACAAATGACATAGAATAGAATGGGAATGAAATGAAAAAAACTGAATATATTACCTGATATTTTGCTGCATTAATCAATTGTTCATTTCCTAATTCCACATTTGTTGCAGCACGTTCCACGTTGCTATCAATAGTGTCTGTTGTAAAAATTAAAAAAAAGGTTCATAGCATACATAAGATAAAAGAAATCCACTGGTGTTGAAGAATTAATTTATTTTTAATCAATTTATGTGTTGATATTTTCTATGCTACAATACACAAGTGTGAATGAAGGAAAGTCATTAAGTAACAGACATTTTATTATACAGTTTTTGGAAGAGTATGGACAATGGAGAATCTTAGTTCAGGACATAAACTGGCTCTGAAGCAATACTCCATGTAGGGGTTGTGAGGATCAAGCAGTGGCTGCCCTACTATCGACTTGCACCTAGGAAGAACAATGAGATATTATTCGGTTTTTGTGCGTGTGGTCAGACGTATGAAATCTTGTGAAATCTACAGAAAATTATGGTTAGGTATGAAGACAGTTGTTTGAGTCAAGGGTATGAATGAGTAGAAAGATTTCAAACTGGAAGATGCAGGAATCTGCTGGGAAAGTCATGATGACCATCTTAATCAAGGGCCCTATACTGGTACATTTCCAGGAAAGGGGTGAAACTGTGACTAGTAATCAATACAGGTGACATGCTCGTGAACAAACTCAAGCTTGCGATATGATCAAAATGACGGGGGCTTCTCTTAAAAGGAGTATTATTGTTGCACGACAAAGCCTGCCCTAACATGGCTGCACATATGGTGGATACACTATGTGCTCTGAAAATTTGAGGTTTGAAACATCCAGCATACAGTCCAGACTTGGCGCCATTAGACTTTTACTTGTTTAGGACCTTGAAAGAACATTTGCAGAGTCAGAGGTTTGCAGGTGACAAGGTAACAGATGCAAGTTTAAGGCTGGAGAGCAAGATCAGAAATGGAATAAAGACAAAGGAGAAAATTATTGCAGATAGGTCAAACACAGATGGTGTATGATGGTGGAAATTATGCATGCATTGTGAACAAACATTTACCACACAAATTGATCTAATCAGTCACCAGCAAGGATTAAAATGTGTGTGTAGCAGAATCACATATGCTATGCATTTTTGTGGGTAGCTAATTTGGACATTTTACCTGGCCATCTGCAACCTGCTCATTTTAATTTCCAACTGTCAAGGGATTTTTTAAATACACAACTTGGATACAGGTTATCTGAAATTTTGCCTTGGTCTGAGAAGACTAGATGTTTGATCCACTACCCTAGGATCAGTAGGAAGATATTAACCTTTTTCTTATTTAATAAAAATCCAAAGTCAATACAGTGGGATGAACCCTGGTCTGTTTGAGCCACAGATGGACGTAAATAACCTTCAACCTACTTCGCCCCATGGTATACTAGACAACATGTCAGAAGAGACTGTATTTTCATATTAGGGTATGTAGATTCTGATCATCCTCTGAGGTCCCATAGTTAATGCGGTCACTGAGATCAAGACCAGCTGTGCATCTGTAGACTTACATTACCATTGTCCTCATGGCATCTTTTGTTTAGCCAATTTCCTTTGATTTTCCCTTTTACAAGTTGTTTTGATGTTAAATATATTACTGAATCAATAAAAAGCAGCTCGACCATCGTTCAGAATTAACTTCATAATAACATACATTTCTTAACTTATGCCACAGACAGTTATCATTTTCTACCATGGCCAAAGGGTTAACTACGTTTCAGTAATCCCGTATATCTTCATGTGGGGAAAACAGCTTGCGCGAGATTCGGCAGCAGATCGTGCCGCACTGGTAACTTACGAGGGTATGTGAGCTGGTCATTCAGAAAGCAATGGCAACACTACTGAACGTAAAAAACCTTGCCTAGTACATAAACAGCAGCTGAAAAACGCTGGTGTTGACTGCAAAGTCCTGTAAGAGATATCCATCCATCCATCATGTGCCATGCCAGAAAGCGTGGGCGGTCATGACTCGCCATTTCACTCGATCACCAGAGTCGTGGATCAACTCAGTGTTCGTGTCTCGACCATACCATGTGGCCAAGCCATCCAGGTATTGACTTCTCTGTCTTCCCCTTAGTTTGTTCCCTTCGATCTTGCCAGTTGTCACCAAGTTCTCCAATTCATTTCTTCTCATAACATGTCCAAAAAATTTTGACTGTAAGGGATATGCAACATTTTTTTTTTAAAGTTACACTACTAAATGTCTCAGCGACAAGACTTTAAAATATTAACTTTATGGGGTAGAATACAATTCAGCAAATACAAATATAGGACATAATAAACAAATTAATTGCCACAAATCAGTTTCCTGCTATGAGTCAGTGATGTAATAGCGCCATCATATTTTGTATGTCTGAGAGCAAGGAGGAGCAAGTTGCCAATATTTACCTCACTTTGACAAGTGACAAGTCAGGCGTCGAAAAGGCATTAGGTTCATATTACAATTATCTGGAATCTAAAGAGTTAAACAACATGAATGCTGTATAACTTCTACTTTTCTAAAACACAATCTGAAGCATATAATTCTCCAGACAGCACCATCATCATCTAGCAGATCCTCTGAAGAATGCTGCTCTCATCATTGCCACTGAAAAGATTCTCAATTCTTGCCAGTTTATTTGCCTCTTGCTTTCATGTCCAAGGTGTTTTCAATTTTCTGTGCTGGTCAACCCATGTCTCTTTTTTCAGGAACCACACCTTCCATCAATGTTCTGTCCAAACCACGCCTTCCATCAATGTTCTTTCCAAACCACGCCTTCCATCAACGTTCTGTCCAAACCACGCCTTCCATCAATGTTCTTTCCAAACCCCACCTTCCATCAATGTTCTTTCCAAACCACGCCTTCCATCAACGTTCTGTCCAAACCACGCCTTCCATCAATGTTCTTTCCAAACCACGCCTTCCATCAATGTTCTTTCCAAACCACGCCTTCCATCAATGTTCTTTCCAAACCACGCCTTCCGTCAATGTTCTTTCCAAACCACGCCTTCCATCAATGTTCTTTCCAAACCACGCCTTCCATCAATGTTCTTTCCAAACCATGCCTTCCATCAATGTTCTTTCCAAACCCCGCCTTCCATCAATGTTCTTTCCAAACCACACCTTCCATAAATGTTCTTTCCAAACCACGCCTTCCATCAATGTTCTTTCCAAACCACGCCTTCCATCAATGTTCTTTCCAAACCACACCTTCCATCACTGTTCTTTCCAAACCACACCTTCCATCAATGTTCTTTCCAAACCACACCTTCCATCAATGTTCTTTCCAAACCACACCTTCCATCACTGTTCTTTCCAAACCACACCTTCCATCAATGTTCTTTCCAAACCACACCTTCCATCAATGTTCTTTCCAAACCACACCTTCCATCAATGTTCTTTCCAAACCACGCCTTCCATCAGTTCTTTCCAAACCACACCTTCCATCAATGTTCTTTCCAAACCACACCTTCCATCACTGTTCTTTCCAAACCACACCTTCCATCAATGTTCTTTCCAAACCACACCTTCCATCAATGTTCTTTCCAAACCACACCTTCCATCAATGTTCTTTCCAAACCACAGCCTTCCATCAGTTCTTTCCAAACCACACCTTCCATCAATGTTCTTTCCAAATCACTGCAATACATGACCAAAACATTTCAGTTTCTCAGACATGAAGATGTTAATGAGTCTGTTTTCTTCCATGTTCAGATCTTGTAGCATGTCAGTATTTTTCTTTTTCTTGGTCCACGATACTGGAAGTATTGTTCTGTAACATCTAAGTTCAAAAGCCCTGAATTTCTTCTTTAGTCATTGCAAAATGGTCCATGATTCAAATCTTTATGTTGCCACAGGAAAGATCCATGTTCTCAAAAATGTCACTTTCAACTGTTTACTGGTATTGTGTCAAAGACTCTTAATACTGTTCAACCTCTATATTGCCTTGATCATCTATGTCTGGCTTCTTTTAGACAGTTCCTAGTGTTATTTATGCAGCCAAAATATTCAGTTTCAGAAATGTTGTTTCTTCATTGTTGAATTGTGATATTTGGTTAACACGTTGCACTGTTTGTATTTTTTTTAAAGTTTTTAAACAGATTTTTTTTTTGGGTGTTTGCTCGCTGTGAACTCAAGCATAGTCCATACCTGCGCTACTACTTCCAGTGCACTAGGAATGATTTTTGTGTGTGGATTGGCTTTCCCTATTACTTGTGTCCCTCGCCACCAGGCAAACTCACTCTGACTTCTGAGGTACTTGTAATTTACATTCCCAAGTCAAAGACGAGAAGCCAAAATGTCTCTCCAACTGATCGGTGTAGGGGTTGAACCTGATACCTCCGTATGAGCTCACTGGAAGTTTAAGAGCAATGCCATTCAGCCATGCTGACCTCTATAAACAGATTTTTATCTTCACATCTCTTAACAGAAAAGATTAACTTTTCTAAGCCTTTAGCACTATTTTTCTATATAAAATAATTAGTTACCTAGAACCTCTCCCTGAGTCTGCACCATTGCTCCTAAATCTCTGAATATCTCATTCACATCCAGGATGTCAGACTGAAGAGAGAAACATTCAGTATGTGTTGTGAGTATATGTTGTGAGTATGCATCAGTATACGTTGTGAGTATATGCATCAGTATATGTTAAGTATATGCATCAGTATATGTTGTGAGTATATGCACCAGTATATGTTGTGAGTATATGCATCAGTATATGTTAAATATATGCTTCAGTATATGTTGTGAGTATATGCATCAGTATATGTTGTGAGTATGCATCAGTATATGTTGTGAGTATGCATCAGTATACGTTGTGAATATATGCATCAGTATATGTTGTGAGTATATGCATCAGTATATACCTGAGAACATTATTATGTACATTCTGTTTTTTAATACAACAGTGTTTTATACATATTAGTGTAATTCAGCTAACATAAATGTATACTTTCTCAACAGTAAAAAAACAAAGACAAGCAAAACCAGAGGCCAACAAATAATTATATAATTAAATTAAACTAAACTGGCAAGCTATTCTTGCTAGAGTATATTTTACTAAAATATAATCTTCACAGAGCTCTCAGAACACATTTCTGACTTTCAGCAAATTCAGAAACAAACTGAATTGGAAATCAAAGTCTGAAACAATCTGAAATGGGAATCAAAGTCTAAGACACATTGAAATGGGAATCAAAAGTCTGAGACTAAGTGAAATGGGAATCAAAGTCTGAGAAAAAGTGAAATGGGAATCAAAGTCTCAGACAAAGTGAAGTGGGAATCAAAGTATGAGACAAACTGAAATGGAAATCAAAATCTGAGACAAAGTGGAATGGGAATCAAACGTCTATGTCAAACTGAAATGGGAATCAAAGTCTGAGACAAAGTGAAATGCAAATCAAAGTCTGAGACAAACTGAAATGGGAATCAAAGTCTGAGACAAACTGAAATGGAAATCAAAAGTCTGAGACAAACTGAAATGGGAATCAAAAGTCTGAGGCAAACTGAAATGGGAATCAAAGTCTGAGACAAACTGAAATGGGAATCAAAATCTGAGACAAACTGAAATGGGAATCAAAGTCTGTAAACAAATGCAGAAAATGGACAAAAAGAAGATGGGTGCCTATTAGTTCCTATAACACATTTAATCGTATTGTTGTTGTCTTTATTGTTTTCTCAGTGTCCCTGAGTAGCCCAGTGCCCTTCTTTTGAAGGTAATCACCTGATACAGATAGTCCAGGGATTCATCAATGGAGCTGCTGACTTTTGAAAACATGATTGTTGGATATGTACACAGTAGATTTCTGCTGACATTTGAAAGTACACATATTTATATGTGTAAACACAACAACTTGCTAACAGAATAACAAAACTTTCATCAATCACACATGTTTATTTCATAAATCTGTATTGTATAAACAACACATGTAAATGTTTTCTTAACCGGGCTCACCTCCAGCTGGCGAATGCGCTGCTCTCTCTCCAGAATAAGAGCCAAATCATCTTCAATAATCTCCTGGTCTTTCAAAACTTGTGTTCGCTGCTGTTCGCCCTCAAAGTCTTCACTGAGTTCAGCATCACTCTAGCAGGACAGATTGGGGTAATAGTTAAAGAACATACAATTGCAGTAAAAAGATAGCTAATTCCATTCAAATACTACAATGTGTGTGTGAAGTAATATGTTTCCACATATTTAAGGAATGGAAGCTGAGAAGGTGCAGTGGCAAACATGCATGCCTGTTGGTTCGATGGTCATGTGTTTGAATCCAAATCATTCAAATGTTTACAAATTGACCTAGCCTCTCTGGTCGACAGAGCCTGAAATGAGTACAGGGAAATGTTATGGGAAGAAAAAGTGGCTGGCATTATACTGACAATACCAGCCATCGAGTGCTGATTTGTCTATACAAATATTAGGCTATTTCCATTTACCCAATATGCGATTTTCTGAGGCTGGACAAAGAACATCTCTCCAACTGTGCATTCAAACTACACAGACAAGCAAGCTTGCCAGTTGCTATACTGTCATAGCATATAAAGTCAAAGTGCCAAATAATCATAATTATCTTCAGATATTTGAACATGTGTTCCTCAATGTTCATTCTCAAACTTCTGAGTTCAGTATCACTTGAGTATAGATGAAGTCAAACAACCCTCATACACTTGCCAGCATTTCAGTTTCTACCATGGTATTTTTCCTCTCCATTTCTAAATTTGCAACTGTCCATTGCATTTTTTGACTACCTTTATTTATATTTCCTGGAACTGTTGCATGTAAGTATAATATAATATCGTTATCATCATCATGTGACCTGCCAACAAGCATTGGCACTCATGCATTTCCACAGATTTCAGTCCTAAGCATTCTGGATCAGTTGCATTGATGATAATCCTCTATGCCACTGTCTTGGCCCACCCAGCATCATTTCTTCTGGTCTGCTTCTGCCTCTCTTACGGCTGATCTTGCCAGTCATCATGCTGTTTTACAATTCCTCTCTTCCCGTTACATGAGCAAAGAATACCGTTTGCCTCCTTTTTATATTTGTATATTATGCTTTACTTTCATCAGTCTGTTCCAGGGACTTGTTAATTACTTTGGAAGTCCAAGGTATTCACAACTTATGTCACAGAAACCACAGCTAAAAGAATGTGTAACAGTACAGGTAGTTCCATGGCAGAAACTGACACTGTAGTGTGAAGCAATTCCATTGGCACCTTGCCGTCTTGACAGACGATAGTTTGTGCTTTAAAAAAGGCATAATAACTTTTAACTATGGCGGTAGCGAGTGTGACTGATAAGGCCAATTTGCGCTGTAAATGTCCGTTCACAGTGGGTGCATGTGAACACGTGGTCATTTCCACCATCATGCACCATCTTACGTCTCAAACGCTTGGTGTGTGACTTTTCTGCAATAATTTTCTCCTTTGACTTTATTCCATTTCTGATATTTGCCCTCCATGCAACACGTTCAGCGGCGACTTGCTCCCAATGTGCATTATCAATGCCTGTATCAATCATGTCCCGCTTACACACATCTTTGTATCGTAGTAGAGGCCGACCCTGAGATCTCTTACCCATCTGTAATTCACCAAAAAAGATATCCTTTGGTATTCTACCATCATCCATCCTCCTAAGATGTCCTATCCATCTAAGTCTACGAAGACTGAGCATGGAATAAACTGTCACACAACCTGATCTTTCCAATACTTCAGTATTTGTGATTTTGTCTTGCCACTTAATACCAAGAATTCTTCGCAGACACCGCATATGAAAGCTGTTTAAATTGTTCTCTTGGTGTGAGTAAGTTGTCCAGGTTTCACTGCCATAGAGAAGAGTACTAAGGACACAGGCTTGATAGACAAGGACTTTTGTTTTGGCAGTAAGCTTCCTGTTCTCCCAGACTCTTTTTCTTAACCTGTTCATTGTTGTTGCTGCCTTACCAATCCGGATGTTGATTTCCTGATCTAGGGATAATTTGCTATTTACCACTGATCCTAGATATGTAAAATGGTCTACTATCTCTAGTTCGGCGTCGTCAATAAAGATTGATGGTACCTCATGTGCACCTTGTGACATAATCTGTGTCTTCTTTTTGCTAATTGTTAAACCAAATTCAGAACAAGCATTGGAGAATGCAGATAGTAGACATTGCAATTCTTCCTCAGAGTGGGTCGTAACTGCAGCATCATCTGCAAAAAGCAACTCTCTGATCAGTACCCTCCTAATTTTGGTCTTAGCCTTCAATCTCTGAGCATTGTAGAGGCCGCCATCTGAGCGTGAGTGGATGTATATACCACCATCCTGATCACGAAATGCATATTTCAGTAGAAGTGAAAAGTATATTCCAAAGAGGGTGGGAGCTAGTACACAACCTTGCTTAACTCCACTCTTGATTTCAAATTCTTCAGAAGTTGCACCATCAAACTTGATTATACCCTTCATGCCTGTGTGGAACGATTCCACAATGGACAGAAGAGTTGGTGGGCAGCCAATCTTCTTTAGTGCCTTGAACAGACCCTCACGACTGACCAAATCAAATGCCTTTGTGAGGTCGATGAAGGCAATAAACAGTGGTTGATTCTGTTCACGGCATTTTTCTTGCATTTGTCGCAATGAGAATATCATATCAGTGGTAGACCGGTTCTGTCGAAAGCCACACTGTGATTCGGGGTAGACTTGATCTCCTAGGACTTGAAGTCTGCGCAGAACAATTCTGGCAAATACTTTTCCAACAATACACAGAAGTGAGATACCCCTATAGTTGTTGCAGTCGCTCCGATCGCCCTTGTTCTTGTACAGTGTTATGATGCTTGAATCTTTGAAATCCTGTGGGACTTGTCCTTCACGCCAGCATAGCTCTATTAGCTGGTGGATCTGTATAGTGAGTGTGTCTTGCCCACTCCTGATAACCTCTATTGGAATCCCATCCTTACCTGGAGCCTTGCCAGATGCAAGTTCATTTATAGCACACTTAACTTCTGTTATGGTGGGAAGTGTGTCCAGGTGGTCAAGAGTTGGTAGAGCCTCTATGGCGTTGAGGGCATCATCCGCTAGTTTGGTCTCACTTGAGTAAAGCTCCAAATAGTGCTCTACCCATCTGTCCATCTGCTGTTTCTTATCAGTGATGACTTCTCCAGTCAAGGTTTTCAATGGTGCACTTCTTTTGATCACTGGACCACAAGCTTTCTTTATTCCTTCATACATGCTTCTTATGTCTCCCTTATCACTTGCGATTTGAATGGACTCACATAACTTGATCCAATAATCATTTGCACACTGCCTGGCAGCCTTTTGCACATCCTTCCTAGCTTGCCTTAGCTCACTCAGAGTGTTACGCGTTGGTCTTTCCTTGTTTCTTAAGAGAGCTTTCTTCTTCTTATCAATCAGGGGCTGCAGAGTCTCGCTGTTGGCCGCAAACCAGTCCTGCCTCTTATGATCCACAGTGCCGTAAACCCCTACGGCAGTTTTATAAAGAGTTTCCTTAATTTGACCCCACTTTTCATTTACTGTACAATTTTCTGGTGTATCAGTGAAAGCATCTTCAAGTTGCTGTTGAAACTGAAAGCACTTTTCAGGATCATGAGTGTTAATAATATTAATCCTGTGGCTAGATTTGTGTTTAGCTGTGTAGATTCTCTTTGGTCTCAGTCTAACCCTTGCAACAACCAAAGAATGATCCGTATCACAGTCAGCACTGTGGTAACTACGAGTCAATGATATATGGTTCAGATGTTGTCTCCGTGTGATGATGAAGTCCAGCTGGTGCCAATGGCCGGATCTTGGATGTTTCCATGTGACCTTATGCATCTCTTTTGTTTTAAAAAAAGAGTTTGTAATACATAGGTCATTACTGGTGCAATGCTCCAGCAGCCTTTGCCCATTTTCATTCATGCGACCGATGTTGTATTTTCCAAGGCACACTGGCCATGAACTTGAGTCCTTGCCCACACGAGCATTGAAATCACCGAGCATATAAATGTAGTCAGATTTTGGAACTGCCTTGATCACGGAGTCTAACTCCTCATAGAACAAATCCTTCACATCATCAGAGGAATCGAGTGTCGGTGCATATGCAGTAATAATGGTGGCAAACCCAAAAGAGGTTGCCAAGCGCAGGGATAATAGTCTTTCATTTCCTCCTGCTGGAATTTCAATAATTCCCAGTAGCGAATTCTTCACTGCAAAGCCCACACCGTGTTGCCTTTTTTCCGCCTGCCCTCTACCCTTCCAGAAAAAGGTGTAGTTGTTTTCCCTGAGTGACCCTTCCTCAGCGAGGCGAGTCTCCTGCAGGCCAGCAATATCAATGTTAAGACGATTGAGTTCGGCATCAATCACAGCCGTTTTTCTCACATCGTCAATATTGGTCAAGTCAGTGGAAAATCCTGGACACATGGTTCTCACGTTCCAGGTTGCAAGCCGTAGCTTGAGGTTTCTATTTTTATTTTTGTTTGTACCTGGTGCATTGGTTTTACAGCCTGCGATTCAGATTTTGTCCTAGCCCCAAGCACCCATTGAAGCAGGCAGGCTGTGGCGGATCAGCACCCAATTGGCTGGGGGCTGCCCAGCTTGAGGCGGGCGGTAGCTGATCAGTGACACCTATAGGTGTCTCCCACCGTCAGAGGCAACGCGTGGCGCCCCATGTCTACGCCAACTGACAAGGACTTATAACCCAGTAACAGTTGCCTCTCGCTTTGATTCCGAGACCAGTTAAGACCAGGGATGGAGTTATTGCCTCTCCATAGCACAAAGCCTGGGCTAAAATATAGAGATCATGTGTTGCCCATGCAGCATGATCCCTCTCTCGGCCCGCCTAGTTCACTCCAGAGGAAAGGTAACACCCCTACATCTGGAACAAGACAAGATGCAGAAGCTGCCGGATCAGCAAAGCAATGCTCTAACTGTCCGCCTGTCGGAGCTTCGATCCTAGACCAGTCGCCAACCAAGGCTTAGGGCCTGGTCTGCCCTGCCATGACAATTTTGTCTTTAGCTTGCATTTCCTCGCACCAGGGTAAGGCTTGTACCCTCCCAATTGCGCTCTTCCGCCCGAAGCCGTTGGCACAATGTTGGGTGTCGGGTTTGGTAAGCGCCGCCCAACGTTCGGCGCTAACAGAGACCAGGTGATTTTGTGAAGCAATAGGCCTTTACATATTCTAGGTGGCAAGTGTGTACTTTTCCTAACTACCATTACTTACTCGTGAAGGATATTTAATTCATCAATTCATGTAGGTAGTTTGTGTCAGAATGTAAACCAAGTGTCCAACTTTTCAAAATCTTTGCCGGTGCTATGAAATTTTGTACATCTGTGCTGAAACTTTCTTGGGTATTTTCAACAGCAGGCAGTGACGAGTGTCAGTGTGTTTAGTCATTATGGAAGGTCAGTGTGTGCTCTTTGATCCTTCGGTAAAAAAAATCAGAACCAGGTGGGGTTCAGCGACAAAGAAATGACAGAAATGGTGTTGTCACATGCTACATGCTGTGGGAGATACTAAGGTGAGGTTCTGAGCACTTACGAACTAACAGTTTGATGTGTAATGAGGACATTATGTTGACTAACTATATTTTAGGGAATGACATTATGAGGAGGGTGTCTGTTCTCTCCAACTCATTTGTCTCCAACTCATTACTTAGAAGTGCCAGAAAATTCTACAAGTTACTTTCTTTTAAATTTTATGAGGCTGGCTCAATTCCAGGGCCATACTGGTCTGAAAAAAAAAGAATCCTGCCATGGCTGAAGATTGAACCCTGACCACTGTCTTATAAGTCCACTAATCAAAATGCCACAACTGATCCATGACTCTGGTGATCGAGTGAGATGGCAAAACATGACCGCCCACGATTACCGGCATGGCACATGATGGATGGATGGGATCTTTAAAAATGTCTAGATGATTTAGAAATTTGAATTTGTCAGAATATAAAACTACTGAAACTATTTAATATTTAAACATATTTAAATGTAAAAATACTTACAACAAAAGAAACGAGAGGCTGGGTATTGCGAACTGCAATCTTTACTGACGTCTTCACCCTATCTGCTGCTTTCTGAGGAAAAACATTTATAACATGTTATAAATGATTCATGCAGCTGCCAGTTAGCTAGGGCATTCTATCTGCTGCTTTATGAGGAAAAACATTTATAACATGTTATAAATGATTCATGCAGCTGCCAGTTAGCTAGGGCATTCTATCTGCTGCTTTATGAAGAAAGACATTTATAACATGTTATAAATGATTCATGCAGCTGCCAGTTAGCTAGGGCATTCTATCTGCTGCTTTATGAGGAAAAACATTTATAACATGTTATAAATGATTCATGCAGCTGCCAGTTAGCTAGGGCATTCTATCTGCTGCTTTATGAAGAAAGACATTTATAACATGTTATAAATGATTCATGCAGCTGCCAGTTAGCTAGGGCATTCTATCTGCTGCTTTATGAGGAAAAACATTTATAACATGTTATAAATGATTCATGCAGCTGCCAGTTAGCTAGGGCATTCTATCTGCTGCTTTATGAAGAAAGACATTTATAACGTTTTATAAATGATTCATGCAGCTGTTAGTTATCTACAGCAGAGTGGCTCAGGGGTCTTCTCTGCTCTAACTTGAAAAACAAAGTTAGTTGCATATCCTTTACAGGACGTCGCAGTCAACCCCAGCATTTTTTGGCTGTTTGTAATCTTGCCTAGTACATCAACAGCAGCTGAAAAATGCAGATGTTGACTGCAATGTCCTGTAAGGGATATGCAAAAAAAAAAAAAGCTTGTCATTGCTTTCTGAATGATCAGCATTCATACCATTTTATGAAAATTGCTTCCAAATCACCTGCAGCTGTGTTTCAAAATTGACGTGCTGGATTACAAATTGCATTCACAACCCCTTTGCATAGAGCCATCTAACGTGAAAATGACTATGCAAAATCCAGCTGTGGTTGATTTTTACAGATTTGAAACTCTAGGATGTTATACATCCCTTGATCCCAGGTACTGGATTCAATGCCTAGTCTTCTCACAATAACAGTGTATAACAGGAGTTCCTATGTGCAGGTTGCAGATGTTACAAATTCCTCTGCAATTGGGAATCTTAAAAAGTCACTTGCATATCCTTTACAGGATGTAGCAGTCAACCCCAGCATTTTTTGGCTGTTCGTGATTCCTAGGCAAGTTTACGTTCAGTAGTTTGCCACTGCTTTCTGAACGACCGGCTCCCATACCATTTCATAACAAACTAACGTAAGATGGTCTGCTGCCAAATCACCCACAGCTGTGTTTTGAATGCAGGTATGCGGGATTATGAACTGCGTCCGTAACCCCTTCTTAATGAGTAGGACATATAGGCAACTGTCACGGAAAAAAATCGATAAAATCAACCTCCCTTCCGGTCCAATATGACAGGATAGGCTGTTGAGATGTTAAGGCCTCTGGAGTGTTTTTGCTTCTGGCTATGGCTTGCTTACGCATTTTCCTTATGTTGGGCTGGTAGTACATGGTTCTGTTGCTCAGCTGCTGAGTTAAGTGCTTGGAGCGACACTGTGAGCTGTGGATTTTGAGTGGAGTGCTTTTAAATCTGTCTGTCCGTGGTTATTTGTATTGTCAACTGCATGTTCAGAAAATGGCGGCAGCCAATTGCTGAACTAGCTAGTTTTGCATTATGCAGTAATGTGTGTGAAGCTGCTGCTTTTGGATGCCACATCCGTCGATGATGAACTGTAATTTTCGTGGCGGACTGTTTTGCTGGCATTCTGGCAGCTGCTTTATGCATGTAACTTGCCTGTGCGCGCTGTTGGTTTGTCAGTAATGCTGTTTGTTCCACTTTTCACATGGGGCAGTGGGGAGCATTTTGTGTAATATTCACTGGCACACGAACGGAGCATTATGGGGGTGACCCTCTGCCGTGAAGTTAGAACCGCAACTAACTAAGTTTATTAGCAATTATAAAAAGGACAACATATATATTTACTAACAAATAACAGAAAAATATTGAACATACCTTCTGCAAAATATGAAATCTCTGAAGTGAGTCTTGAAACTGGCTCTTTAACAGGTCAAGCTGTACTTTCTGTTGCTGTAAGAACAAAGATGACAAGGTCAACTTTTAAAATATATATAAAAACTGTGGGAGGTTAGTGATTAGTACACTTGCTGCGAAAAAAGTGGTCTGGGCTCAATACCTAGTGCAACTGCGGGATTATATTTTCCTACCAGCACAGCTCTAAGGTAAACTCAGCCTCATAAAAATAGGTACCAGGTAAGTGACAGAATCTCTGTGGAAGGAAATATTGGTTACCTTACAACAAGTCACAACCTAACATATGTGAAGGTCTAACGCTTGACACACCAGTATCTGCCACTTGACTACACCCCCCCCCCCCACACACACACCCCCGCCTGCACCCACGCACACACACACACACATATACATAATTAATTCTTGATAACCACAAGGATGATTTACATTCCTGGAAATCCTTGCAATAATGGAAACTAGTTGCTGAAGGTCTGATTCTATAGGTGAAAATGGGTTTAGGTTCTCAAAGAAGAAAACTGCTCAATATATACTTTTGCTAACTGTCACCATAAACACATCATTTCACTGTACCTTTATTATTTTCTTTTAAAAAAAAATAAACACATCCCATACTACAGTACCAGTTTCTATAAAGGTAATTTACATTTGTGACAGATGGGTAAAGGATCTCAGCGTTGGCCTCTACTACAGTACAAAGATGTGTGTAAGTGGGACATGATCGATACAGGCTTTGATAATGCACCTTGGGAGAAAGCCACCGTTGATGACGTTGCATGGAGGAAAAAGATCAGGAATGTAATAAAGACAAAGGAGAAAATGATTGCAGATAGGTCACACACTCTGCGTTTCAGACGTCAGATGATGCATGATGGTGGAAATGACCAGGTGTTCACATGCATCCATTGTGGATGAACATTTACAGCGCAAATTGGCCTTACCAGTCACATTTGCTACTGCCATGGGTTGTAGTTATTATGCCATTTTAAGCACAATGTAACAAACTATCGTCTGTCAAGACAGCAAGGTGCCAGTATTAACAAACATTCATGGACAAAAGAAGTCTAATATTACACGTGTTCACTTTTTCTGTTCCACTGTAATACTGTGTAACCTATGATTATGTGAGATTATGTAAAAAAAACATTGCCCCAGTGTCAGCTCGGCCTTACAATATGGGTTTCAGAAAATGTTCTGGGAGATGAGGTGATATTGACCATATATACCAATAAGTTCCATTTGGTAAAGAAAATATGAGCCCACCACCTTATCCGCAAAGTGTCACAATGGTTGGAAATTAGATCCTTTTACTTTTATTTCAATGTAAAGTTTAAAACCAATCATTCATCACTTTTTTTACTTTTATTTCAATGTAAAGCTTAAAATCAATCATTTATCACTTTTTTTACTTTTATTTCAATGTAAAGCTTAAAATTAATCATTTACCACTTATGTTTTTCCTTTTATTTCAATGTAAAGCTTAAAATCAATCATTTATCACTTACCTTGTTTGCCCTTTTTTCGGCTGCTTTATGAAGGAGGCGTGTGGTAGTCTGCACAATTTTATTCATATTTTGAGACGTCTCATGGCTTGAGAAATAAGCACCGTAATATCACATTTAAATATCATGTGAAAACATTTTTAAGCACTGGTTTCATCTAATACTCCAATACTGTTCTATTTCAAAATGCATTAGAACTTCTTAAATTTCCCGACAGCAAAGTCATTTAGGTCAAGGTCATGAAAAACAACGTTAAAGAAATAGGTAAGAATACATACAAAGACAGCTTTTAGTATAAAATTGTAAATAAATTAAAAACAATTGCTACAGCTTCTATGCCCCATGTGGAATATACATTTATGATTGTTTTTCTATTTTGTTACTCATCCTGAAAAGGAAAGTGTGTGGCTTGTTTTCAGCAAATCTGTGACATTTGCACCTTTACATTAGCATATCCATATATGTCATATTTGTGTGGTCCACCTCTGGCCTGTGCAGACCTGGTTCAATTCATGGTGTGGACAGTGTGGATTTTAGAAGACAAGAAAAAAGACAGTATATGTCTTGATCCTGGGGTAGTGGACTGGATGTCCAGCCTTTTCGGACAAGGGCAAAAAGTTTGAGGCGCACACTTCTTTGCTCTTTAATAGTCATCTACTAAGGCCATCATTTCACTGGCATCCACTCATGCATTGTACGGACATCCACCCGGGCACTCCTTAGTTTTCACTCTCAGACCACCAACTCATCTCCATTGCTTCCAGTTTCCTGTCTTATCTTCCTCCCCCTTTTTCATGCAAACTAAAACGTAAAACTATAGCAGAAAAGAAAAAGGAACAAATGAAGAAATGATTATTCAGACTAAATACAAGCTTTCCAATTTTCATCACAATATATTTTGTTCTGTCAGCTTTTGATCATGATATACGCATAATATTTCTCTGTAACTGTAATAGCTGAGTTGAGTTGAGCTAAGAACTGACATCACTGCACTCAGGACATTCCCATATGCGCTCTGTCCCCTCGTTCAACAGCCAATGAAGAGTCACATTACTAATCGTTCCCACCGCCATCTGATTAAAAGTTCTCTTGGTCTTCCCTCTCAGTTTTGAGATTCTACCAGAACCCCTGCCAATCCCCTGCAATCTCATCCTTTCCACATATGGGTTCTCAATCTGTTCCTCCACCTTCTCCACCTGGTCCCACAGGCGCACAACCACCTCTCCCTTGTCCATAGGTAATCTACCACCAAGAAGTGCATTCCCTGCCAGCCTATCAGCCTGTTCATTCCCCCGCACTCCCGCATGGCCAGGGCAAAAAATATCTACAATTCTCACAATCTGTGACTTCCGAAGCGCTAATAATTCTGTCATGACTGTAGTATCAACTATAACATTATTGTCATGTTTCATAACATCATAAACACCACTACAAATAATAGTTTAACAATCTTACATTTTGTCTCTGAGTTGTGGACTGTCCCTTTCAGTTCCAATACCTTTCAAAGCTCGCTCCATATCACTCGCTGTGAAAGTAACAATATAATTAATGTAAAGGTACCCTTTCACATACTTTAAGGTATATTAGGCATATGGTTATGGTGCTAACAGTAGGTTTTTATTGACCAAGTGGTACTCCATACTGTCCCCTTGTCATCTTGACAGATGATAGTTTGTTGCAATGAACTTTAAAAAAAGGCATAATAACTATAACCCAAAACAGTGGCCAGGGATGGAGTTATATCTCTCCATAGCACAAATTCTTGGCTGAATTGTAGAGACCATGTATTGCTCATGCAGCACGATTCCTATCTCTGCCTGTCTGGTTTACTCCAGAGGAAAGGTAAACACCAAAGCATCTGGAACAAGGCAGGCTGCAGAAGCTGCTGGATCAGCAAAGCATAACTTTAACTGTACACCTGATTGAGCTTCGATCCTAGACCAGGTGCCGACCAAGGCTTAGGAACTGGTCTGCCCTGCCACAACATTTAGTCTTTAGGTTGCATTTCCTTGCACAAGGATAACACTTGTACCTTCCCAATTGCACTTCTTCGCCTGAAGTCGTTGGCCTAATGTAGGGTGTCGGGTTTGGTGAGCGACGGCAACATTTTGTGCTAACAGAAAGCAGGAAGTACTGTCTACTGTTATACAGTAACTCAGTTATATCAGACTAAAACCTGACAAACTCCTAGCAATACTGATACAATTAATCTTCTTCTCAAACTCATATGCCTTGTATAGTAGTATCCTAACCACTCCTAAGTTATAGGGAAAAGCCCATTCTATAAACATTAGAACAGTGCTTGCATACCTCCACCGTTGATCTGAAAGATGTTGCCCCTGATCTGTTCAATGAGATCCAAGATGACTGGGCCGTCATCATCCCTAAAATCTCTGTATTCTGGATCATCTCGATACTCTCGAACACGAGTGTAGTTTGACATTTTGTCGTCTGTTAATTAGAACTGTATCAACTAATCAGTCAGGCTGAAAATATAAGAAACATTTCAACAAATTATTTAATACACAACAGGAATAAATGAATTCATTCATTCATTCAGTAGCATGTCCTTTGCAGAACCTTGCTCCCATAACAACATTCCGGAAAACTTCTCGGTCATAAGCAAGATGTACTGCATCTGATACACCCATCTGGAGATCATCTGCCACATCCTGCGCTTATCTTCTCTTTGGCCTTCCTCTTCCTCGCTTCTCTGGCATATACTCCTCCAATTTTTTTCTCTCAAAACTTTCATGACGTTTCAAGTGACCAAAATATTTCAATTTTCTTCATTTTATCGTCTTTAGTAGCCAACCTTCTTAAATATTCAGATCTTGTAGTATGGATGCATTTGATCTGTTCTGTATCCAAGATATTCTTAGAACCCGTCTATAATATTTATATTCAAAGGCATTTATGCGCTGTTCAGCTTGTTTAGTAAGTGTCCAGGTCTCACAGGCATGAGGCAATGGGAAAGATGCATGCACTTAACAATCTAATTTTTGTAGATCTATCTGTCCCACTTCATAATTTATTCAGTTGTTTTAGTCTTTGAAAAGCAATCGATAATCGTCTTTTAACTTCTTTCATTGTGTCACCATTGTTGGTAATTAATGACCCAAGATGTTCTAAATTTTCCACCTCCAATTGTTCCTCATTAACATATATTTCTTTCTCGATAGTAGTTTTATCTGCATACATTATCTTTATTTTTGCTATGTTAAGATATAAGTTGTAATAAATGGATGCTTCAGGCATATTTTCAATTAACAAACCTGGTCTACTAAGTTGTGTGATAACTGCAGTAGAGCAGTGGCTAGCACTGGTTAGTCGTATGTTTGAACCCCCCCCCCCCCCCCCCCCCCCCACCCACCCCATCAGTGGTTTGTTCCATAATTGACATGGTCCTTCACGTCACCCCAGCCTAAATGGGTACCAGGAAAGTCTTGGGAAGTAAGGCGGCCGGCATGATACTGAAAATATCACCCACTGAGTGCTGATTGGTCTATAAAAATAGGAGCTGACACCACATACTCAATATGCTTCAAGCCATGTAAAGGGTCATGTACATTTTTTTATTGTTGTGTATAGTATATATTTTTTATACAAAAGCTATGTGACTGACAAAATATATGCGACTGTTTCCTTACAAATGTAATATAGTTTTCATATACAAAAGCTGTGTGACTGTTTCTTAAGAAATGTAATGTATTTTTTATACAAAAACTATGTGACTGTTTCCTTAAAAATGTAATATATTTTGTGTATACAAAAGCTATGTGACTGTTCCCTTGTAAATGTAATATACTTTTCATATACAAAACTTATGTGACTGTTTCCTTACAAAAGTAATATAATATTCCCCAAAGAGTTTAGTTTAGTTTAGTCGTTGGATCAACATCACGGCACACGGTTTAACCCATAAGTGCTCCGTTTTCCTCCTAACTCAAACCTGAGTCTGGAGAAACTCAGCTCAATGCACGAACTCCGTTGCATCGGCGAGGATCCTGAAATACTTGGGTAGATTTTTAACTTGAAATTTTTGTCCGGGCAGCGCCGTTAGGCTACTCATTTTTGATTTCCAACTGCCAAGGGATCTTTTACGTGCGCAACAATACACACGGGCGTCCGATCTCACTACCCAGAGACCAGGGGAAATTTTATTACTGGAAGTCCAGGTGGATTTTTTAAATAAATCCTGGCCCTCACCGGGACCTGAACCCGGGACCTCCAGCACTCGAGGCGGACACCATACCTCGAGACCACTCAGCCCCCTGGGACATTCCCCAAAGAACATACTCCTTCCTTAATTATTTTTTATTATCTATTGTATTATGAACTTATATCCTGTAAATTCAGTTTTGCACTAACTGTTGCCTTTTTAAATGTACCAACTAAAAGAATACCATTACTCTTGCTTATTAAATGTTCTTCTTCTTATAGCCATGTAGTTTCGCACTGGTGATCATGTCTGTCCACAGCCTTCTGTTCCATCTACTGCCGATCAATTCTGATACCGATATTCCTCCATGTTGAGTAAAAACATAACATGTGATAGTTCCATGCACAAAACATTGCACTAATTGAATACAAACATAACTGATAGCACCAAGTAACAACAAATATACCATTGAATACAAACATAACAACTCCAGGTTACTTCCTTGCAACAAAAACTGCAATGTAGAGTACAAACTTAACTGATAGTTGTGTTGACTAAAAACTGCACCACTGGTACAAACATAAAAAACTAATAGTCCCATGTACCAAAACATGTACCATTGAGTAAAAACATAAGTGATAGTTCTTCTTCTTCTTCTTCTTCTTCTTCTTCGTTCATCCGGAGTTTTTTTTTTTCCGGATGTGATTGCGTTGTGCCTGTTTACAGCAGAGCTGCGTTCTTGCGCCGTTAGGCCGACACATCCGACTTCTGCGGGCATTTGTTGACCGGGTTAAACCTTCCCGGGAGTGATAGTTCCATGCACAAAACACTGCACTGTTGAGTACAAACATAACTACTCATACTTCCATGTAACAAAAACTGATAGTTTTGTTGACCAAAACACTGCACCACTGGATACAAACATAAAAATGTATAATTCCATGTACCAAAACAAGTGTTCAACTCCACTTCGAATGACTCCAGTTCACATTCTACAAGTCCAGACTAAGTAAAATATATAGCTCATGCTCCATTCCAGTAGGTCTATATGGTAGTCTGTGTGTTGACATGTGGTGGAAGTCTCAGTTATAAGTTGATTTCCTCTCCTTCTTCAATCCTCCCTCCAGGGGAGTGTGTCACACCTAGTTATGCCTCTAAGTGGTCAGTGTGTCCGACTTTGGCATGCATTTGTATCAGGTCTGCTTCCTCTAGACAGATTCCATCCAAGGTCATGGGTTCTATCTTCCTGTGTGTAGGTTTTCTTTCCTAATAATTTATTATCTACCACGGGTAGGTTTTCTTTCCTAACAATTTATGATCTACCACGGGTAGGTTTTCTTTCCTAACAATTTATTATCTACCATGGGTAGGTTTTCTTTCCTAACAATTTATTATCTACCATGGGTAGGTTTTCTTTCCTAACAATTTATTATCTACCATGGGTAGGTTTTCTTTCCTAACAATTTTGCCAGGGCAGCAGCCTGAAGGCCTGCTCATTGCGATTTCTAACTGCCATGGTTTTTTTTTAACATGCACAACTTGCACACTGGGCCTTCTGTTTTTTGCCATTATATGAGAGAGCTTAGTGTCTGATCTCACAACCCAAGAGATCAGGGGGACGTATGGTATCACAATACTTGTATGGTCCTTGGAAAAAACTGTAAACCCTGTTTTTAGGACAAGCCGTGTACCTTATGGGCCAGTGATCTCTGTCACTGCTTCCCACTACAAGTCTGAAAGTTCTCTTCTGAATAAAGCATCAACCCTAATAGTTTAATAGTTCACCTAACAATACAGCATCAACAGTAATAATAATAGCAATATAGATTCAACACTTTAAATAGTGACTAATAGTACAAATGAAAAGAGGTTCAAATTACTATTACCAATCATGATCAGAAATTTACTCTAAAGAATGATCTTGTAAAAACAGATAATTTTTTGAGTGTTTACACTAAGACTTAATGGGTATGACTTATAATAGTACCTAAGCCCTTTATTTTCAGATTTACACAACAGGATTTATGTGTCTGGCTTCACACCAGCATTAGAACATAAGATAGTGTTAGTCTGTCTAGTTTTATTTGTTGACAGCAACTTAATTAGAAAGTTAGCTATTAATACTAATAATAGTACTATTTCAGCCTTTCTTATTTGTGTAACAGATTGTTGCATAAGTAACCCAAACATATCTGGAATTCAATAATAATTATTAATTATAATGCAGGGACTGGAGGGGTTGGGTGCAGGAGGGGGAAAAGGGGGGGGGGGGGGGGGCTTTCATGAACTCTATTTGCCTTACTAATATTCGTACTCTCACTGTTGTTTTAGAATGTTTTTACATTTCTCAAATGTTAACATTTGCTTTTGTCAGCAGTCTTCCTGTGATAAACAATCTCATTGTCACATGACAAAAGATTCTATCTCATCTCCACAGGATTACAAAAATCACTTCTTAGTACATGAGACTTTAATACTTTAGATCAGATAATTAACTGTTTTGCTAAAAAATATTTTACCTTTTACTCCAGAGACTGAAAATACAGTGCTATTGGACTGGACTACCGTGCTATTGGATTGGTCAATGCCCACTCTACTTTCACTTCGCAATCAAGAGCGCACTCTCTCTCTTCTCTAACTAGTTACAGACATTACAGTACTCATGAAGATGAAGAAGGTGGGATCCCAAATAAATATAAAATATCTGTGTCACAATAGGATGTCTGTAAAACTTGTCATATGCTTAGCATGTGTGTTAACTAATTAGGATTTACGAACGAACTTTAGATCACGCAGTGCTCCTTATTACCCATTCAACAAACAAGATGAAAATCACCACGTAAGATAACACCATTAAAATTATTAGTTTATACGTCGTTTTTCGTTGCTGTTTACAATCCCTATTTTTGTTTTGTGAATTGAGTCGCAAAAACGTTTCACAATTTAATATAACACTGGTCCATTCATAGACATATTATGAAACGAGAAAATGTGTTAAGATTCTTCCTTGCTATTATTGCCGATTATCTCCTTTGGAAAACGATCCCATTAAAATTAATATCCGAAATGTGGCTAATTAAATCACGGGATTATTAATCTGAGGCTGGGCCCTAATTAATTATAACTTCAGAGGTGATGATAAAACAAACAATTCTACGCCACACATGTTAACATTATTATATTATTATTATTCATTATGCGCATACACAACAAGCACAAACACATGAACATACGTCCTTACAAAGACAAAATGGTTCATAAACCTGTTATTGAGAAGAGTTGTGGTATAAACGGTGTGTTATATCACCGTATCTCTGTTCGCTCTATAGCGGAATAATAATGAGAGTGATCAAATCAAAGATAGCAAGGAATACGAGTTGGAAGTTATATATAAACAATGTGAGATACACGGATGACACAGTATTGGTATTGGTATCCAAAAACGCAACCACTGATGGACATTCTGGTAATAGAGAGTGCAAAAAAACAAAACAATGGATTTTCTAGAATATCTAGGAAATAGAAATAATGGTTTACAAACAAAGAATAAAAGATGCAAAAGTGTCATATTACAATAGATGAATAAATGCTTATACATTAAACTCTATGCTACCAATGCCAAACCTGGACAATGACAGAAAAAGAGAAAAGAAAAATCACAACAACAGAAATGAGGTTCCTGAGAAGAATACTCAACGTATCAAGAAGAGATAAGATCAGAAATGAACAAATCAGGACTAAAGTGGGGGTTAAAGCAGCACTAGATGTTATCAGAAAACAGCAAGTCAAATGGTTTGGCCATGCAAGTAGGTTATCAGTCAACAGCATACCACAACAAGCAATGATGTACAGACCAGATGGAATCAGAGGAAGAGGCCGACCACGTAAACGTTGGACGGAGAGAATAGCAGAGTCCATGGGAATATCGATGAAGCCCATACTCGGGCACTCTCACGAAGTTTATACTTCACCTCGACACCGCAAGGTACAAGAGGAACATGATGAGATGAGATGAGACATTAAAATATTAAATAAACAATAAATTCAAATAGTTTGGGCCGTCATAATATCAAATTGAAGATGCGTGAAAATATATATATATATATATATATATATATATATATATATATATATATATATATATATATATATATATATATAAAACCTGTTAAAATAGCAATGAATGAATCACAAAAACGGGGGAAACAGCGAAAATAAAAAGTTGACATTGAATAGTGAGCGTTACTAGAACACGATTACAGGTAACAAAATTGATGTTGTGGCTAAAGCCTTCGCCAGTACATAATAAACAAACACAAACCAACATTTTATTGGGTGATTCACTCATCGTCTTAAATCATCCAACATCATTTCTCTAGTCTGCCTGTGCCATGTATGCTGCCTTGATTTCTTTCACTGTCACTGTGTCTTCATTCGAAATGTTCTGGGCCTTGCACCTGTCTGAGGTAACATCCTTGGCAAGATTTCGGCCTCTCATGTCTGTCTGGTTGCTCTGCTCTAGATAGCGTTCGAGAAAGGCCTTACCTTGGAAGCCAGAAATTCTCTTATTCTTGACTACCCCACTCATGCTTTTATGTAGTCGCCAGAACAATTTCAGTGACTTGTCTGGGCTTACTCTTTGACATACATCTGCCCATTTTTCACTTTTAACCACCGTAACCAGTTTTTTTTTTTTTTTTTTTTAAATAACTTACTTTTGTGTGCATCTCTCTTTCTAATTGCATGCAGGGACCAGGATGGGCAACTCTGTTCTTCTTGGCGTTTTGCCATTTCCTTACAGCACTACCCTTATCCATCCAGCCTTCTCCACCTCGAAATTCCACCAAGGTGGCTGCTCCTAGCTTCTTTTTTTTTCCTGCCCAGAAACTTTCTGCGCTCGTCGCGCCTTATTTTACTCACCACATCTTGCCCTGTACTGTCATACTGGAAAGTCTTGACCGTTGACTTGTGCTGCCTGGTTCTGCCTTTCTCCACCAATATACTGCAAGGGTGGTGGTCGCTGCCGTGGTACCCTAGGACACCCCATTTACACACTGTAGTGAGTGAAGGAGAAACCAGCGCCAGATCAATAGCACTGCCCTCATCTCCTAGACGGCCTGCTGTCCTGGTGACACAGCCACTGTTGATACAAACCAGATCAATGGTTTCAAGTGCAGTCTCGAGCTCCTCCCCTTGTGTGTTGGAGGAAATGTTTCCCCATGATCTGCCTTTAGCGTTGAAATCGCCACAGAAAATTACACTTTTTTCGTGACCTAATATGTCACTTAAGCACTGCCACTTCTGGTAATCCACATTCGCGTTACGGGCATAAACATTAACCAACACGAATGGTAGACCGGATTGAACTCTAACCACCCGTATTTCGATGTCGTCATTGTCCCAACTGGACATGTCTAGCTCTGAAGTCACCATACTGTCGCGGAAGAGTAATCGCCATTTCCATATGTCGCCTGTTATAGAAACATTTGAAGCCGGCCATTTGGAGTAGTTGATCATCTAGTCTCGTCTCCTGGAGTGCTACAATGTCATTCCTGTAAACCAGGTTTTCGAGAAGAGGGCCACGTTGTTTTACGTTCGTCTAGTGTTTGTAAGTAGTGGGTAGAGTTAATGTTGACACCAGGTTCTTTAAAGTTGACCAACAATACTACAATAGCCCTTCATAGTCAACAAATGCGCTCAGCATAACCTTGCCAGCGGAAACTTGTAACTTGAATTTTTTGGCTTTTTGCTGATCCAGCATGCTTCCATTGCATGCTCTCTCTTTTGCTGCTTGGCTCAAAGTGGTGACACCATGATTCATCGGCTGCCACTATGCGGAAGAGAAATGCATCACACTCCACTCTGTAACGCAGCAAGTGGTTCAAGCACCATCCCATGCGTTCTTCTTTATGGTGGTCGGTCAACATCCATGGTACCCACACACCTTCCGATATTGCAGTTTCTTACGAACGACCTTTTGAATTGTCCCAATTGACACATCAAATTCTTTCGCTAGCGAACGTGTACTTCGACAGCGGTTCATCTGTACTGCTGCATCAATTTTGGTGGTGTTTTTTTTTTTTTTTTGCAACAATATGCGCTTGGCCCGGCAGTCGAAGATCTGTCGTGAACTGACGCCCTATCCGAAACATTCGTGCCCAGTCTGTTACTGCTGTCTTCGACACACATTTGTTACTGTAAGCTGTCTGAATTCTTCGATGAATGTCCACTGGTCAACATCCTTCAAATGAAAGAAACTGAATCACCGCTCGTTGAGCTTCTTTGGACGGATTTTGGATCAACCTGGCCATTTTCTCAATGGTCAGAAACAGAACCTATGCATCATGGGACGATAAACACGTGCTCTTTTATTCACTGGTCGGTACTTATCACATGACTATGACATGATCATGTTCAACGTATGCAATTATGCGCGGTGCGGCACGAACGGATGTTATACATTTTCGTTCACTGAGCATTGAAACTGCGAAAGTTATCACGAAACAAAACAAACAACACAATGACCCTAGTGTGGCGATATATCGTCCTTCTGTACTAATTGAAGGTCCTATTTGGCAATATATTTTCCTTTGGCACTGAATTAGTTAATCTCAGTCACAGTTAGTTAGTTAGTCGACAGATCAACCTCATTACACGTCGAACCATTCAGTCCATAAGTGCTCGGATCCCCTCCTCAGCAAATCCCGCAACGTGTAGCGGCTAACGACGCCAGTTCTGTGTTGGTTTATCAATCTTCTTTGGCTTCCTGCGTAGTGTTCTTGTTTGGCCAACCCTTTTAATTTGCTGTTCTCGCAGTCTGGCCATGGTTGTAGATTCACAGTCATCACTTTGTTCACGCAAAAGTCTTACTTCTCGTAGAGCATTCAGAATGTCGCCTAGTCCATGGCGCGTCCGCCCTTCACCGTAGACTCACCTGCGAGCTTGTCAACCCGCTCATTTCCTTGTACTCCCGCATGCCCTGGCACAAAGATGAAACTAATCTTTGCCAGCCGAGACCGCTCCAGAGACAGCAACCATTCTCTTCAGATACCCCCACCTCTATCTTCTTGATCATGTTCATTGAGTCGCTAAGGAAACATGCCCTAGTGAATGTCTCTCGAGCCATGTTATTGTCACGCATCTTTCAATCTGATGTATCTATAGAACTGCCTATTATCTCATCCTCAGCATGTCATTTGTTTTGTTCCAGCTTGACTACAGCCATGCTCTTTTGACTTATCAGTTAAAAATAACAGCATTAGAGATACAGCAATATCCCTTCTGCTAATACCTCATCTTTTGTTGCTTCACTATTCAGATTCCTCCATGTTTCAGTTGTAACTAAATGTTACACTTTCATTGCCGTCCTGTTCGTTCATTGTGTTTTAACATGCCAGTTTATTTGTTGGTACACATCTTCTTCTTCTTCTTCAGCATTCCGAGCCATTGAGGTTCTTTGCTGCAAATACAATCTGTCTCCATTCGTCTCTCTGGTGGACCTTCTCTTGCCAGTCGTTGATTCCAAGTGCTTGTAGGTCTGTATGTATATTATCTCTCCACCGCCTTCTTGGTCTACCTCGGGGTCTACGGTCATTTATTTCCTGAGTGTAAGCGAGTTTTGTTTCCCTATTATCTTCCATTCTTTCTATATGCCCCAGCCATTGTAGTCTATTAGCCTTCATGATACCAGTGATTAGCGGGGACTTAAACAAATCATAAATGTCTTTGTTACTTCTTCTTTTCCACTCTCCACTTTGTGTATCCCTAATGGGTCCAAAGATGCGTCTTAAAATTTTGTTCTCAAAGGTTTGTAACAAGGCTTCGTCTCCTTTCGTTGTACTCCAGGTTTCAGAGCCATACAGCACAACTGGTCTGATCAGTGTTTTGTATATTGTGATTTTGGTGTTACGAGATAGCGCCTTTGATTTTAGTAGATGTTGTAGTGCATAGTATATCTTATTTCCAGAGTTGATTCTAGTTTGTATTTCTTCCCTTATGATGTTGGAGCAGTTGAAGATTGTACCCAGGTATTTGTATGTTTCCGTTCTTTTAATGGTCATATTATCTATTTGTATGTGGCCAGAGTTTTTAGCCATTCCGTCTCTTGAAATTACCATATATTCTGTCTTATCTTGGTTGATAACCAGCCCCATCTGTTGGGCTTTTTCCGTTAAGTGAGTCAATATTTCTAATGTCTTTTGTTCACTTTGCCCTATAATATCTATATCATCTGCATAACCAAGCAGCTTGGATGTTCCTCCAATATCACATTCCTCCTTTACCTTCCTTACAACTTTCTCTAGAGCCAGATTGAAGAGTAGCGGCGATAGTGCATCACCCTGTTTCAAGCCAGATGTTATTTGGAAGGGGTCTGATTTCCTGCCTTTATATGTTACTATATTATAAGTATCTTCCATGCATAGTTTGGTCATGTTAATTAACTTCCTTGGTATTCCAAATTCCTGCATAACATTCCATAGACTATTCCTATGGACACTATCATAAGCCTTTTTAAAATCCACAAAAATGTTATGGAGATCTCTTTTATATTCCCAATGTTTCTCGGCTATTTGTCGTAAGATAAATATCTGATCTATTGTTGATCTGTTTTGTCTAAAACCCGCCTGGTAGTCACCTAATATGTCTTCTGAATATGGTTTTAGTCTATTTAGTAATACTGCGGATAGTATCTTATAGCTTGTGGACAGTAGTGATATTCCTCTATAATTTCCACATTGGAACTTGTCTCCTTTCTTAAAGATAGGTATCAATAATGACTCTTTCCAGTCATGGGGTAATTCTTCTGTCCTCCAGATTTTTATTATTAGTTCGTATAGCTTTAGATGTAATGCATGGCCACCTGCCTTTATAAATTCAGCAGCAATTCCATCAGTCCCAGTTGCCTTATTGTTTTTAAGTCGTGTGATTACATATAGGATTTCTTCAAATGTAGGTTCTTCAATTTGTGGTTCGCATGTTAGAACCTCTTCCTGTGGGAAAATGTTACTTGGAGCTTCACAATTTAGTAATTCAATAAAATATTCTTTCCATGTGTTGCACATTTCTTCATTGGTATTTATCATATTCCCATTTTTGTCTTTTAAACCATATGTGTTTTGTTGGTGCCCTCGTTTCATTGACTTCAGTACTTTAAAAAACTTTCTGGATTCATTTTTCTGGTGATTAGTTTCCATATCTTTGATTATATTACTCATATATTCTCGCTTCTGCTGTCTGACTATTTTTGTAGCCTCTTTACATTCATTTCTATAATGCTCTTCCTTTTGGATGTTATTGATGTCATTTAACCATACATGTCTGGCATTCTTCTTCTTAGTGACTGCTTCTTCACATTTTTGATTGAACCATCTGTTCTTTCTATGCGTGGTTGACACACCGAGACATTCTTCTGCGGTAGATTGAAGTGTATTCTTGATGTTCAACCAAGTTTGGTCAACTCTTTCCTCCAAAGGGTTTTGAAAAGTTTCAAGTTTACATTTTATTTCATCTGTAAATTTCTCTTTGACTGTAATGTCTTGTAGTTTTTCTCTGTTATATGTTGGGTGTAATCTTTGTAATTTAGTATAGAAAGCTCTCTTAAGTTTTATTTTAAATTTTGCTCCAACGAGGAAATGGTCACTGTGGCACTCAGCTCCTCTATAACTTCTGACTTGCTGTATGTTTGAAGCATTTCTGTTGTTAATTAAAATGTGATCTATTTGATTATAGGTTCTCTTGTCACATGATTTCCAAGTTTGTTTGTGTATATCCTTTCTTTGTAGTCTGGTACTGCTAATCTGCAGTCCTTTGGCTTCTGCCAGGTTGATGACTCTCCATCCATTATCATTTGAAGTTGTATGTAGGCTTTCCATACCGGCCACTTTTTTATTAGTTTGCTCTCTACCTATTTTTGCATTGAAGTCTCCCAGCACAATCAGGATGTCCTGTTTGGGGGTTTCTTCTATGACATCTTCCAGATCATTATAAAAGTCTTCTTTAATATCATCTTCTTTCTCTTCAGTAGGTGCATGTACATTAATCATCGTTATATTTTTCCATTTACCTTTTATTCGTAATTTACTAATCCTGTCATTAAAAGCTTTAAAGTTTAAAATGTTCCCCCATAACTCTTTTTTGATGACAAATCCTGTTCCTAATTCATGTTTATTTTGGGTGTTTCCTCCATATATTATAATCATTCCATTTTGCTCTAAAGTACCCTCTCCTGGCCACCTTATTTCTTGAATTGCTGTGATATCCATTTGATATTCAACCAGCTCCCGGGTTAGTTCTTCGGCCGCTCCAGCTCGATATAGTGTCCGTACATGTGTTGGTACACATGCCTATGTTTATTTTGTTCATTGTCTTTTGCAAGAAATAAACGAAATATAGGGGAGTCGTGGTAGCACAGTGGCTACACGTTTGCCTGTCGGCCTGGTCGTCAACTGTTCGAATCCACATCAAGGTTGGGATTTTAAAAAAAATTGACCTGGGCTCTAAGGTCAACATATCCTAAAATGGGTACCAGGAAATTTTTGGGAAGTAAAGACGGCTGATGTAAAACTGACCACCTCACCCTTTGAGTGCTGAGTAGGTATAAAAATATAGCACCATATACCCATTATACCTCAAGTCGTGGAAAAAGGTCCTTTCGATAGTTTTTTCTATTGTATTTTAAGCAAAATGTGAAAGGGGGAGAAGGCAGGGGTTTTACCTTCAAACTTAATAATAAACATCAAATTTAAAATAAAAAAAAATTTTTTTTTTTTTTTTACAAATGGGGCACCGCTTGATTCTAAAAAATAAAGGCATATATTTATTGTGAAATTCTGTTAAAGATGGTGTACTTTAACCTTTAAAATAGACTGCTATTATTTTATGGGAAAATGTAGATATTTCACAAAATTGTACCATCATAACTTAATCAATTAAAGCAAACCTTTTAAAACAAAAAAGATCCTAAATGGTCACCATTTCCATAGAAATCAGTGATACACCAAACTTTTCGCTGTTCATGACTTCTATATATGCATTATAACTGGAAATTGTTTGCAATTGTATCATTAGTTACAATTATAAAACTGTGGTGTGGTAATACATGATAAGACTAAGTTTGTTACATATTGTTTGCATTATTTTACTTCTTAGGTGACCTAATGCATTTACAAGTCATTTAAAGGCATTAGACATAAAAAACACATATTGGAAACACAAACAGCAATAAAGATTGATAATGAAGTGGGACAATATCAGCCTATTAAGAGAGGTGTGAGACTGGGATGTGTAATATCTCCAGATCTCTTTTCCCTATACAGTGAAAATATTTTCAGAAATGTAGAAGATATAAATGGAATCATCATTGGAGGACAAAACATCAATAACATTAGATATGCAGATGATACAGTATTGATTGCAGATAATGAGCAGTGCAACAATTAGTAGATGCGGTTGTTGCGCATAGTGAACAACTGGGGTTAGAATTAAATTGTAAAAAGACACAGATTATGGATCGTCATTGGGAAAAAAGAAATACCACGATGTAATATAATATTCTTCAACAAGTGAATCGGTACAATTATCTCGGAACAGTCATAACATCTGATGGGAGATGCCTTGAAGAGATTAGAACAAGAATCGCCATGACGAAAGTAGCCTTTAGCAAGATGAAAAACATACTGACCAATAAAAAGATGTCAATTGAAACTGAGAAAAAGAGTATTGAGGTGCTACATAGAGCCTGTACTTTTGTATGGATGTGAAATTTGGACAATGAGCAGTCAGGCTGAAAAGCATCTTATGGCTGTAGAAATGTAGTTTCAGAGGAGAATGCAAAGAATACCATGGTCAGACAGAAAAACCAATGACCAAGTACTACAGGAAACAAATGAAAATCGTAAATTGATTAGAGAAATTAGACGTAGACAGTCAACATTTTTTGGACATGTTATGAGAAGAAATAAATTGGAGAACTTGGTGACAACTGGCAAGATCGAAGGGAACAGACCTAAAGGAAGACCGAGAAGTAAATACCTGGATGGCTTGACCACATGGCATGGTCGAGACAGGAACACTGAGCTGATCCACGACTCTGGTGATCAAGTGAAATGACGAGTCATGACCGCCCACGGCTTTCCGGCATGGCACATGATGGATTAAAGACTATTTTCACTTTTCATTCATTTTCACATATTTTCCCGTGCTCCTGTCCCTAAACTAATGAAGGAGTTTGGAGGTGCATACATTCTTCTTCATGTCCTGGTCTGGAGCTGATTTTGGTAATCGTAACTCTCCAGTCTTATCATATTTTAATGGAGTCGATGTTTCTACATTAGTAGTGGAAATATACCACTGAAAACTGGTAGCTACAATATTTTTGTTTGATATCTCATATTATCAAGCTCACAAGCCACAATCACACATTATAACAGGAAGCAATTAATTATTTTATTCATGAACTTTATTTTGTATCACACACATCACATATGAAATATGAACTTTATTCACTAACATAGGTAAATATATCCATAAATACAGGATTCAAAATACACCTGACTTAACTCTGCCAAACTATTTTATAAATGAAATGCTTGAGATGAGCTTTTAATGTTTGCATGCTAACTGCAATTTGACAGATGAAAACGTGAGACTGCAGATATTGAATTCTACTTCGGTACACAGATAGTAAAAGGTATGGCTTGCACATGAAAAAGGAAAGACATTCAGTCAGTTATCACATCACGTACATCTATGCAGATATCATCTTTTAAAGTGCATAAATAAAAATAACGGGTTGCTGGATAGATTAATGTAAATCCTACAAAGAAAATGAGTTCATAACAACCACAGCTGATTAAACGGAATAGATTCAACACAGCACTGTACTTCACAGCAAAAGCAGACCAAATGTCAACAGTTAATGACATCACAATCCAAGACTGATACAACAAAACAATAAACTGTATAGCATGACCTCAAAAATAAAATTCATGTTCCTCTCACCTTAAATTTGTTTTCCCCTTTTAAGTTTTAATATGCTCTTGTGTGTTAATTATATATGTTGATGATATATGTGGTTTTAAAGAGAATATTTAAAATCTATTCAAGAAACAGATGGCAACAGTACATTGATTAGAGAAATTGGACATAGCAGATGACGAGTTTATGAGGCAAAATAAACTTGTAAACTTAGTGACAACTGGGAAACTTGATGGGAAAAGAGCAAGAACATGTACGAGATAAGTATCTGGATGGTTTGGCCACATGGTATAATCAGGACAAAAACAGAAATCTGATCGGAGACTGGTTATTGTGTGAGATGGCATACAATTACATTTGGGAACTACTAATATAAACTGAACAATCATTAAATGTTACAATAGATGTTAACAATGGCTAGTCACATATCAGGTGGACTTATCTTGAATGATAATTGTCAACAATTTTGATTACCGAAACATTATATTAATAACTAAGAGATGCGTATACCTCTGGGCATTCTGGCAACTACCTTTGCGTTTAACTAGGCAATCCATGTTTTTCACACATGTATTTTATAAGCAGATATTTCCAATAGGCTATCAATAAAATGAAAAACAAATATACATTTGGTTGATAATTAAGAACAATTGCGCAATATCATTACAAAAGAAACAGACAAACTAGTTTCTTCTCACATATTTTGAAAATTATGATGCATTATTATAAAAGAAGAAAACTAGCATCTTCATATTAAGTGTGCAACCATGACAAAGAAAAATAAGTTAGAAAACAGCAGGAACAAGAAGCACACATATGGCAATTTGTTTTTCTAAACAAATACAAACAAATTCAAACACTGAAACCATTTATGTTGGCAATACACTGCAAATAGAATAACACTTTCTTCATTTCTAATACTGTTGATCTTGAGCCAACATTTACCACGCATTTGACATAACACTAGCAAACAACAGAAAACATATAGCAGCGAGGTTGGTGTTTTGTGTAGTGTTCTCCTGTAAATGTCTTTTATGTTCAAATAGCATGGTGATTTTATCCTAAATTCCTACATAGATTTATCAAAGCATCCTGCTGTTATACACTTATGGCCGAATGGATATGAGCGCTCGTTCTTCAACATCTGGTGTACTGATACTGAGGTAGCGCTCAAGTGGACTAAAATGTTGACTTCTCATCCTTGACTTGGGGATGTAAATTTAAGTATCTCTGAAGTCGGAGTGGGTTCGTCCAATAGGACACTGGTAATAGGGAAAGTTAATCAACATGTAAAAATCAGTCCAGTGCTTTAGAAGTAGTAGCATGTGCATGGACTACTTGAGTACAAAGCAAGCGAGCGCCAAAAAAAACATTGACTTTATACAGCTAGTATATTTTACATATAGTTACTAGTATACTCAACAACTAAACATTAGCACCCTGAGATTGCTATATTTCGGATAATGGAAAAATATATGAGAAACCATGTGCATGAAGCACAAATGGTTGGAAATTGAAACAGGCTGCCATATCATTAGAATATATACTTGGAGATGAGATGGCGCCACCAAGCATGTTCATGTCCCTTTCAAAATTATGGTTAGAAGCTAACACTGAGTGTTTATGCCTTCTTCATACTGCAAACACTCATGACAGGATTATGGGTTTATTTTAATTTCATCTCCATCTTTGTTTCATAAAGCAAACAGTACAAAATTGTGTATTTGGAATGAGTGATGAGGTTTCAAACCCAACATTCAAATTAAGATCACAGTGAGATGTTCTTAGACTACTGGAATCTGGAATCAAATGAGAGACAAAGCAGGAGGGGCACAAAATAGGACAGCATGGATTTGTATACAGCCTATGGGACAAGACAGTATTACGTATATACAACCCATGTCACAGCACAGATGTGTCTACACAGCTTACACCTGAGGGACAGGATAACACAGGCATTACATAGTCCTTGTGCTATGGGAGATAACAATCATACATAAATGAAGACCACGAGTTGGTCTTGAAGAAGGTTGTTGTTAACTAATAAACATTAAGCATCACGCACAGAACACTGACATAAATATGTATTATAACACTAATAACCACTGCAATCATTTCTTTGTATTAACAAACAATACAGATCAAACACCATATAGTTTCTCCCTGAATTGCAAATAACTCCATACATCAAACATTAAAGCTCTTAATATCTTTCCCCACTTATTCGTGCTTATTATAAACATTTGGAAAAATAATGCAATACCATTTAAAATGTGTTAATGTAGCAGAACGTGGTTCTCATCACAGCCCACCTGAAAGACTTGATCTGTTGCTAGTTCCCCTGCCTCTCACATTTTCATGCCCTTGGAGTCTCTGATGTCCCGTGTCCACCCTTCATGCCCATGGTGTCTCTGATGTCCTGTGTCCACCCTTCAGGCTGGTTAACTCCTGCCTTCCACTACCATTCCTTCTAAGCCGCCATGTTTAATATGGTCAAAGTATTTCAGTTTTCAAAATGTGATGCTGTTTATGAGCCAGTTTTCTTCTTTTTAAGATGTCAAAACATTTCACATCCATTTACAATATGTTTCTTAATTATATTCTCTTGTTTCAATCACCATTAAAATGATATTTGAGAAAGACAACGGTTTTTATAAAGAGATGACATTACTGAAGGGGTCTGAGAGCAAGCAAATAAGTTTCTGTTATAATTAAAGACGTGTCACAACTGATTTTTTATCTGTTCTCCTAGATATTAATCATATTGCAATCAAAACAAAATTTACTAATAAGAGCACTACTGCTGCACTAAAAAAAATTAAATTTTTCACTTTTGAAATCTATTTTCAACAAACAGGTTATTTCTTTATCATCACTATCATGCTAGGGAACCCCTATAGCACATGGCTATTACACTTGCATGCTGGCCCAGGGGTCATGTGTTTGAATACCCGTGAAGGGGGGGGGGGTCTGTTTTTTTAATTGACCTGGGCACCAAGGCTGACCCAACTTACAACAGGTACCATGAAATGTTCTGGAAGTAAAGGTGGTTGCCAGGATATTGACCACATCAACAACCAACTAGTCTATAATAAATATGGGGCTAGCACCATATACCCAGTACAACTCAAGGTGTTCCAATATAACTCTAGGTGTTTAAATAAGGATCTTTACTTACTGTTACTATCATGCTGAGCTATGACAACATGTTGCATCTTTTGTTCCCCGGTTATGTTTGTTTATTCTGGTATGTTATGTATCCTGGCAATATACACAACATATGTAAACACTTATTTTGTTACCACAAACTGATATTTTTTGGGTGCCCCACAAGACTTAATTTTCAAAAGTATTGCTAATCTAAAATGAAGACAAAGACTCCCATATTTAACTTGTGAGAATGGACTTTCTTAGACAAAAACTCAAATTTTTAACTTATGAGAATGGACAATAGATGAAATAAAATGAAATTTATTTTCACCTTAATTGCATATAAACTCCCATTTTTAATCTGTGAAAATGGGGCTTGGCTTACTTTTAGATTACAATATCTTGTTTAGTGGCCATCACTATAATACTGGCTGCATTTTTTCAAACCTGATTTAGTGCTATTTTTTTTTTTTTAAACAACTATATTCTATGGAAGTCTAGATGCAGGGATGGTTTAGTTGTCTACTGCAGAACACACACAAAGTTTATCTACGACATAATCTATTACTGAAACATGTTACAAAATGAAGACAAAATATACACACATTTCAGAACAAAATAATGTTTAAAAAATGTATTACCTAACCAAAGAAAATATTGTTAACACAAAACAAGCTTAACTGAATTGCCACCTCCAAGCAGTCTCCAGGCACTTTTTGTAAAGGCAGCTCTGTCTTGAATCTTTCATAAAGCCACAGTACACATTTTACATATACCAAATTTTATACAATACAATCCTCATCATTATCATAATGAAAATTAGCAACACTCTATGCCAGGTGATCACATGGTAGATATTGCAACAATGAGTGCTCAGCATTAGCTCTTCATATATGCAGGGCATATTTTTAATGACTGGGTTTTTGAAAATATTACCGTTCCAAGTTTTGTATTTACCTTTTATGTTGCATGAACACCACAGAGGGTAAATACAAAACTTGGAACAGCAATATTTTCAAAAACCCCACAATGACTAAATGTACACCCTATACAGTCAAGTCACTGCATCATGGAGGTGAGATGGCAAGCTCTTTTCTCTTCTCCTTCCCTTCATTTGAAGAAGGCTGGTTCAAAACTGGTGTGCCTTTATGTTTCAACTGTTACAATGATCTCTACTTCTTTCTTTTACTTCTATGAATGCTTATCAACACTTGTAAATGCATTTCTTTTGTTATATCAAGAGTTCTCAGCAACTTTTTACGACATCTGTACACCAGAAACATTTTCTAGCTTCTGTATGATTTCAGTTTACTCTAATGCCCAATTTAGTAACCCGTAATGAACCAAATGACTACTAAAGCATGTATGCCTTGAGATATTTGGTCCACCAAGAATATTTAAAACAATAGGTAAATTAAAACTGTCATTTTGTATTCACCAAAATAATCACCATATTCCTAATCAGAAAACACACTTCACACTAGCATAAATTATGAGTTACATATGGTCTAAGCTTGCTATAATCCAGTACATTCATCAGTGAAAACAAGTCAAAGACCCTCTTCTATGCCAGGAGGTGCACTTGGTGTACAGTGCTAACCCCATACTTTTATAGATCAATCAGCAGTCGCTAGGTATCTGGTCAACACCATGCCGGTGTCTTTACCTTCCAGGCCATTTCCTGGTACCAGTTTTAGGCTGGGTCAACTAGGCATCCCAGGTAAATTATTTTTTAAATCCTTGCCTTTAGAGGGATTATAATGCATGTCCACTGCGATGTCAGGCAAGCATGCGAACCAGTGTACTACATACAGCTCCCAGTACATTTATAATTTGCCACACATTTTTCAATACAAGTGATTATGAATTTTATAACTTCTGAATAAATACCGTTAAATTTTGATACATCATTAGACAGTTTTTACAGGTAAAATATATGTGAAAGTAAGATTAATATTTTAAACAAATGTTAGAATGTAAGTATTTGCAATTTATTATTGTAATAGAATCAACAGTTTACTATTGTAACACAATCAACTCAACAGTCTGCTATTGTAATACAATCAACTCAACAATTATACATGCTCAGAAAGGGAAAAATGTGGATAACAAATGAAATAATGGAAGTAAAGATGGTTCCTTTAGATGGGAAGAGAGAAAAACAAATCACATGAAAAAATATAAATGCTAAATCAACATTAATTAATTCGAACACAGATACTGATTGGAACTCAGATCTAATCTAAGAATCATTGTTGTTACTTTCAATAAAAGGAAATAAGGTATTTGACAAAATATAACTTTGTAAATAGGCAAAGATGCTCTGTATATTATATTGTATATTATTCAATAAGAGTACATACACTCAGAAACAGACAGTAGACAAATAAACTCAAGTCAAAACTTCATTTCTTGATATCTTTTAAGAAACATTTACAATCACTGTTTCAAAGAACTGTAAGCTACCTGTCAATAGTTTGTAAAGAAATAAAGTCTACAAATAATAGCATTGAGCACTGTATGCAAATGAAAAATGTCCCATGAATAATAAATGCTGACAACACATGAAATCTCAAAATAAAACTTTTTTAATCCAAGTTAATTGCACATAAATTGTAGATCACCAAACCAAATTTTCTGTTTTGCTTTCTTCTTTAAGGAAGACAGTATGTCTAACAGTTGCTTGCCCTGGCAAGAAATCTGCATCAAAGCATACCAAGCTGGATATGCAGAATTTCAACAAACACCTTGTTTCACCCTGTAAAGTTATCTACGAGACTAGTTGGCATTAAAATTGTACCCACAATCTTAATTTTATATCAGTTGTTGCAGTATAGAAATAACCTCAATTCATATGTCTGAACTGAAAGCCACATGATAATATGATGAGTCAGATATTCACAAACATCTACTGTCTCCTTATCATCTCATAAGAATTTTGTTCTAGAAGGAACAAATGAATTGGAAGTTCTGAGACACAGAAAAACTCTCATATATTTCTGTCAAACCATTATTCAAAGCAAATTAATCACAATAAATAAATTTTAAATGTTACTTTAATATGACCAATGAAAACTTATTTTGGCCTGTAATGAACACATGCCATTTTCTACATACAACAGCTCTATCTGATACAGCATGCATAATACCTAAAGCCAAAATGATATTGTAAAAATGCAAATGAAATATAACATGATGACCTAGTATGTAAAATGCATAAAATAGTTGTGCTCCTCAAAAACAAAATCTAGTCCAAAATGATTATCAAATTTGCTATTTCATAAAACCTTGTATCTCAAAAAAAAAAAAAAATATACAGTACACTCAGGATTGCCTAATTAACTAACCCTAACTAGCATCAGCCATAAACATTTGAAGTTAGCAGATAGCTAGTCTCAAACCTACTCCTTGCGTGGAGATACTTGGATGGCTCCACTTGGAGTGTCGGCTCTGAACTGGATACCACTGTCGCCATTTTCTTCTTCTTCATCATCGTCGAACAAATGAGTGTCATCCTCCTCCTCTGCATCAGCAGGGGTTGAGGCACGGGTTGATGATGGGGATGGTGGTGCTGATGCAGGCTTCAGCATTTTAAAGTCTCTCTCCTGTTTAATTAAAAAAGAAAAGTCAAAATGTCAGATCCAAAACAAATGGTCAAAATGTAAATTCCAATAAAGCGTTAAAATGTTAATTCCACAACGGCACAATGGAGAAGATGGCATATGTAATACAGCAATCAAGATGAAAATAGACATTGCACAAGTTGTATTTGAATAAACTTTAGTTTCACAAGGTTAATAATTGGGCACACAATCCTTATATTACATTCTGCCCTTTCTAGCACTCATCTTTCTCTCACATTAATTATATATTTAACAAACTGGCTTTAACTTCCTATTTTTCATTTCTTAATGTCACTGAATTTAGACCCAGTCTAGTTGATTTGATATCACCCATCCAGTGTCAATTCGTCTATAAACATATGGGATTAACACCATATACCCAGTATGCATCAAGACATGGAAAATGGCCCTTTACTGTTTACTTAGTTGAATTGTCTCTAGATCAACTGTAAGACTGTAATATTTTCTTACAAAGAATCTGGTCTGTCTGCAGTTTTTCAACTGGCTCATTCACATCTCTAGAATTATATTTAACACTGCAAAATGAAAGAAATGGATAATCTTTAAATTTTGCAAAAGGAAAGAATTGGGTTATCTTTAACAAACAAAAAATAATGGATTATGTTGCAAGCAAGGACTAGAATAGTGGTACTCAACCGGTGGGGAATTTCCCCCAGGAGGGAATTTTAGGATTTCCAAGGGGAAGGGGGGGGGGGGGGGGGGGGGGGGGGGAAATAAAGACCACAGATTGGCATTTTCAAATAGGCTTCAGGACCACACAAAACGTGATCTGGAGATTAAGCGTACTCGTGACGTTAAATTCCCCGATAATTTCAAGATCGCGTTAATACAAGAACCGATTACTTGATATTGTTTTCTCTCCATAATTTATGGTTCTGTGCTTCTAGCCCTTCTGAGATTCGTTCTGTAACATAAGAAGACCCGCAAATCACGTTTTATGCAGACGTCTAGACATGTTCTAGTATGTTATTAAATTTAGCTTATATTTATATACTTATATTATATTATGTAAAAACCTTTCTTTGTTACGAAACAAATACATGAGCCTCGATATCGGACTGACTTATCTGGACAATGACCTTGGAACGTTAAAGGAATCAACGACTGGCAAGAGAAGGTCCACCAGAGAGACGAATGGAGACGGATTGTATTTGCAGCAAAGAACCTCAATGGCTCGGAAAGCTGAAGAAGAAAAATATTATATGGTGCGGCATGAACAGATTTCAAATGAACGCCCCTGTGTGTGTGTGTGTGTGTGTGGGTGTTGTGTGTGTGTGTGTGTGTGGGTGTTGTGTGTGTGTGTGTGTGTGGGTGTTGTGTGTGTGTGCACGCGCGTGCATGCGCGTTCTTGCACGCAAAAAAGAAAGTATGATCTTTCATATTTGCAATATGTATTCACAAATATTGTATTCAACGGAGAAGAACGACCTTAGTGTGTTATTTGTAGTAAAAGTTTGTCAAATGATTCTATGAGACCGACAAATTTGAGGAAAGATTTGTTGAATGTTCATCCTCAACACAACCTATTTTGAACGTCTTGGGAATGCTGTCAAAAGGATGAGACTGGATTTAACAGGGGTATTCCAAGAAACAAACCAAAAGGTTACTGAAGCTTTCTGTGTCGTAGCACTGGAGATAGCGAAGCAGAAAAGAACCACATACAATTGGGGAAACTTTGATCAAACCTTGTTGTCTCAAGATGGTGGAAATTGTGTTGGGAAATGAATCGGAGAAAAAACTTGCGGCGGTTTCACTATCAAATGACACTGTTCAAAAGAGGATCAGCAATATGGCCAGTGACATCAAGGATCAAGTTGTGCAAGAGATCAAGTCTGCTGCATTTGGGCTCTATTCAATTCAAATTTATGAATCAACTGATGTGGCATCGTGTTCTCAGTTAAGTGTTTGCAAGGTATGTGCATTCAGGATCATTTAAAGAAGAACATTTTCGTTCTCCTCTTGAAACAACTACCAAGGCCTCTGATATTTTGGAAACGGTTTCATCTTTCCTTGAATCAGAAAATCTTTTCTGGAATAATATGTGTGGGTGCTGTACAGATGGAGCACCAGCTATGTTGGGGACCAAATCAGAATTTCAAGTTAGTGTGAAGAAATGTGCCCCAAAAGTGAAAGGCATTCATTGCATGATCCATCGTCAGGCACTGGCCTCCAAAACACTCCCAGCTCCAGTGGGAAAGGTTTTGGATCAAACCATTCAGATAGTGAATTTTATCAAAGAAGGAGCTCTCAACTCACTTCTTTTTAAGCAGTTATGCGTTGACATGAATGAAGGCCACCATTTGCTTCTTTTGCACACAAATGTTTTATGGCTGTCGAGAGGAAATGTAACTGCGCAAGTATATGAGCTGAGAAATGAGCTCAAATTATTTTTTGAAGTTCAGGGTAAGATGGACTTTTTCGCCTGGCTGGATGAGGAGGAATGGATCATGCGCCTTGCCTATTTAGTTGATACTTTTGAGCAGTTGAATAAACTCAATCTTCAGATGCAAAGAAGGAATACAAATATCATACAATTTGTGGATGCTGTGAGAGCTTTTATGAGCAAGCTGGAAAACTGGAAAAGAAAGGTCAATATGACAAATGTTGCAATGTTTGAGAAGCTGTCATCTGTTCTCGTTGTTGATGGTAAAGACCAAGTACTTCCACAATTTGCCAAAATCTGAAATTTTGCAGCATTTGACAGCACTAGAAAATGAATTTGAGCAATATTTTCCTGAACTTAGTGATGATGAGCTGGATTTGGCACGAAACCCATTCAAATCATCAGTTGAAAAAGTTTCTGATGATTGCCAAGATGAATTTCTGGAGCTGAAAAATGATTCGCGAGCAAGAGATGTGTTCGATGAGAAACCAATCACGAATTTTGGCCTTTATTGTGCGATTTCTACCCAAAAGTGGCAGAAAAGGCAATCTGTGCATTGCTTCCATTTGCATCATCATATCTTTGTGAGTCAGGCTTTTCAGCTCTGTAGGAAATTAAAACAAAACAACGCAATAGATCAGATGCTGAATATGATCTCCATTGTGCCATTTCAAGTACTCCTCCGCGTATTTCAGAATTGCTGCTGGAAAAACAATCAGTGTTCTCATTGATTACATTCTTCATTTAAATGAAATTAATTATGAATCTACAATATCCTGTTTTGCAATGAGCGTTTTGTTTGATGAAGCACCATTTTCTGGCATTTTGGTGTCGTATATTAAGCTACAATTCTTTGACGTTTTAACTGTTTGTTTATTGTAGTATGATTAATGTGGTGTTTTAATAAAATATTGTGAATATAAAAATGCTTTTATTTAACTTGCAACATCCATCAGCATATTCATTTGCCATTAACTGTATAAAACTACACTATTAAATTTATCTTTGCATGTAAAGGTAATGTACAACCATGGAAGAAAATAAGGATTTTCAGTATTATAGGCATGTTATTTTTAATGCACCTTTTGAGGCTGACAATTTTGGAAAGGTAGGTGTGTGTGTGTGTGTGGGGGGGGGGGGGGGATGACAGTCTGAACATTTGGTGAAGGGGGGCACGGGCCAAACAAGGTTGAGAACCACTGGCCTAGAAGATAACCTCAACAGTTGTCTTAAGTTTATAATTGGTTAGACAAAACAATTTCTGTGAAACTTCAAGAAAGGAAAGTAGCATATTTACTTACGAGGGATGAAGGCTGAGGAAGGAAGACAGAAACAACCACAATTGTGATTAATGGCCTGCAATAGGTCCTAATCAACACAGAACATTTAGAACGCTTACTAAATAAAGATTGTAACACTAATAGTCTAATTCTAATCTAATTAAAAAGAATGAAGAGTGAGTTATAACAATATTATAGAAAATGCAAGTCAAATAGTTTGGCCACGCAAGTAGGTTACCAACTAACAGTATACCACAAGAAGCAATGATGTACAGACCAGAAGGAAGCAGAGGAAGAGGTCAACCACATAAACGATGGACACAGGGAATAACAGAGTCTATGGGAAAATCAACACATAAGGCCCATGGGCGGGTACTCTCCCGCTGTTTATACTTCACCTCGACACTGCAAAGGTACAAGAGGAACATGATGAGATGAGATAAAAAAATATACAAACATCATAAAATAAAAAAATCAAGGACATGTAATGCCTTGTGCACCAAAGCCCCAACCAGCGGTGCATATCAAACCAGTTTGTCTGCATACTCATTTCCTAAAGCACCATCGTGACCTGAAGAAAATATCAAACGTATGCTCCCTGTCACTGACCTTTTTAACTGAAGCATGCCACTCTGCACAAAGCATACCAATCTTTACCCTTCTCAGCATGCTCTGTGAGTCTGTTACAATCTTGACAAACATACTGTGAGTACACAGCAAAATGATAACACATTTTTCTGAACATCTTATTTTTAGCACATTTAATTAATCTAAATACTTACAGCTGATGCATCAGTGCCAGCTCTGTCTCCAAATACTTTAGTCTGAGCCTGATTTCTGGCTTTGCGGTAATACTGTGTGGGGAAATTATATATATATATATATATACATAATAAATAAATAATTATAAGAGAAATCATCTTCATACTATTGTATAAGATTAATGCAGTAAGTTACATTTCATCATCATCATCGTCATGTAGTATGCTCTTGCAGAATGTCACTCCCATCATGGTCCGCTGAAGAGACTTGGTCTCATGCAAATTTCCTTGCCTCATGTATTTTCATGTTCAGTGTTTGTAATGTCCTGTATCCATCTTCATGCTGGTCAATCTCTGCTTCTTCATCCAGGAACCAGACCATCCATTACTGGGCTTTCTCAAATCTGGCATTTAATATGGCTGCAGTATTTCAGTTTCAAAGACATAATGCTGTTTTTATGAATAATTTATTAGTTGGTCAACTAAACAAACATATCGAACATGGTTGTTTATGTGCGTGCATGCATGTGCGCACAAGCACACATCACTCACTGTGCTCAAATGCGATTATTACACTGAAGTTATCCGTGACCAACCATCCGTGTTCACAACAATTTTTGTCTAGAATACTTAATAATATAAGAATCGACATCACTACACTCGGGACACTCCCATACATGCTCTGTCCCTGTCTTCAAAGGTCACTGAAGAGTTCTTCTGCTGATTATTCCAGTAGAATTCAGTATTTATCCAGGAGCTGAAACTAGTTGTGAGATGGTCTAGTTGCCGTAGAATCGTATTAATTCAAGCTTTCCGCTCTTGTATGACTTGAAGAATTGGGGACTGGTGATCACTTGGTTATCCATTCCAAGAGGGCAAGTTTTCCAAGTAGTGAATGCCAGACCTAGGCATTTACCATCAATAATTAAACTGCCTCTTATCCTGAACTTTAAAAAAAAAGGTCAGCTATTAAAAAAACACTTGAATAACTTTATGTAAATGTAAAAAATAAACAAAATACACATTTAATTTCACATCTCTTTCCCCCCCCCCCCCCCAATAGTATATGTTATGTGTTCAGACATGACATAAGTTATATCTAGCCAATCCTCATATTGTTGTTTTTTTTGCATATCCTTTACAGGGCATTGCTGTCAACACCAGCATCTTTCAGCTGTATGTTGATTTCTTGGCAAGATTACGCTCAGTAGTTTGCCATTGCTTTCTGAGCGGCCGGCTCACATACCCCGTAAGTTACCGATGCGATTCGAACCACTGCTGATTCTCACCGTCATCGTGTTACCCACGAGAGTATACGAGATTACGGAGAAAGGTCGCTAACCTCTAAGCCACGAAGCCGGCCGAAATCCTCATATATGAAGGAAAATTATGGACAATTAGTAGACACGTGAGAAAATATATGGAAGCTATGGTTTTACAGAAGAATGAAAACACCATGGATGGATAGAAAGAGTACTAAAGATATTTTGAAAGATGTTGGCTCAAAAAAAGAACACAAGACAATTCACATTCTTTGGGCTTGTCTTGAGAAGGGGAAAGCAGAAGTATGTTGTGACAACATGAAAGTTGGAGGGAAGGAGAGATCAAAAAAGATACTGGGCAGTTTGACATCATGGCATGGAGGAACATAGTACCAGGAATGACTGGCAGTGTACAAGACAGAAAGCTGTGGACAGACATGATCACCAATGCCATATAGTATGGATTATCAAAACAAAAAAAGATATTATGGGCATGTTACTGTATAGGAAACGTTCTAGTGCTATTCAGTAACAATGAAATGCAATTACATGTTAGCTACGCTGCAAGATTATTAACTTTTCTGGCCAATCCAGTTCTGATTAATATCACTGCACTTCGAACACATCCATAAATGCTTCAATTTATTTGCAGTAAATGCATCAGTGTAGAGTGACTGTCCATCTGAATGATTGATAAACCTACTTGTGGTTGTTTCTTTAATCTGAACATGTTTTCTGGCCACTGATGCTGATATATTCAGTTGAAAGCCCTAACTCTGTAAAGGCATTAATTATGTTGGCTCAATCCATTGGTGACCCTCTGATATAGTGGCGGTGCTAGCCATCCTATTCATTCTTTCCTTATCCACAACACTAACATGTTATGAAGAACACAACTTTGTGAATTGTGTTAACTCTTCAGTGATTCAATCCAAGGACATTCACATCCTCTTTATCAGGCACATAGCATAAACAAATAAATAATTTGTGCTTAATTAACTGAAAACACACCAATGTGATTTACAATAGGAAGGTCAGAGCACTAAGGACAATTTCAATGAGGATGGTAAATGAATCTGATCAATCAATCAATCAATCTGCCATGGAATGATTTTTGACACTAACTGTAACATTTCAATCAAAGTTCCACCTCTGTTGTGTATCCTTCCATCTTGATGTGGTAATGGGCCATGTGTGTTCCAATGACCCCAAGAGCTTTGCTGACAGTAGCACAGCTGCTGGTAGGGTCTCCAATGTCAGAAAGGTCAAAGGGTAAGAACCCTGTTGGTAGACTGGGGACAGTCAAGACCAAGGGAAAATAAATCTGAAAAAAATACTTGCCGAAGTCGGATGTACTGAGCAACAGGCTTGCTGAAACAGTGCAAGGCATTTCACTAAGGGTGCAATGATGATTTCAATCAAAGTACAACAGCAACAAGTACTTCTAAGACATCTTGACATGTCCAGCTAGAGAAGGACATAAGAAACAACTCACTATTCCTAGATTTCTCCAGTCTAGCATCTCACTCAATCTTTCTGTCCTGTTTCTCTGAATGATCCTCTGACGGCGGGACAAGGATGAGAAGTCAAACATGAACTGTAGACAAGATAAGTGACATAATGTCATAACAGAGAACATAATAAGTAAACATAAAATGTTATACAGGTTAAAGATGCCTTTTCAATGCATGTTATTCTTACACAAGTTCTAAAATGAATCTGTCTCCACAAAAAAGGTTGGCTGATTGATTCAACGAGCTCTGTATCTCGCTCTGGTTGTACACTCTAAAAAACTGTTATTCATCCATCCCTTGATGTTATATTGCCTACTTTAAATACTTTTCAGCCTGTGCAGTGTTTATATTTTAAGGTGGCAAATATATTTGTCTAGTCTCTTTTTTATTTCTCCCACCAGTTCTTCTGTCATTCCCAGTTTTGACAGGACTTGTATATGTTTGATTTGTTTTCAGGAAATACAATCAATTCCTCTGTATATTCACATTGTGCATGTTCATTGTCCATACTTCCCACCATACAGAGTTGGTGTAACATTAGTTTATTCTTGAGTTTAATCTACTGTTGATTTTTTTATGTTCAATATATTTTTGGTAATTTTGCATTTACATTTTTATTTTGGTTACACTTCTGCCATCATTTGTTATATGTCCACTAATAAATTTGTAACTCAAATAGATAACACAATATTGACTGGGCCTGTAGCAGACTTCCCATTTTAAACAGCTGATATGCGTGTAACGTACAACCTATAGTCTATTAGCATTGTTGTGCAAGTAAAAATCCCATGGCCAATGGAAATCACAAAGAGTAAGCCAGAAGACCGCCGCCCTGGGAAATTGTTAGGAAAAGTAAATCTACCTATGGGTTGATAGAGTTTGTCAGCGAGCTAAGGGAGCATAGACGCAATAGACTGAGCCGACAGGACAGGCATAGAAGAAAGACAGTCAGTTGACAGGGACTTGAATGTGAGACAGGTATGATAGTACCAGGACAGGTCACGACTGTTGACAGACACCAAGAGGTCAGGGACAGTGGACTGCAATAGACGGACTGACTAAGGGAGGTTAGGCAAGAAACACATGGCCACAGAATAGGAAGGACTGGACAAAGGCCCAGACAGACTGTGCAAGACCAGCGACGGAGACGGGCATGTTTGAGAGATTACAGTGTACGTGACATGAGAGACGAGTGAAAGCTATTCCGATTGACAAGTTGTGCTATTGCGGGAAGATGAGCGGTATAACTGTGAGACAAAGGGCGTGCTCTGATTGAGTGAGACATTGGCGCATTGTATGCAGTTTGTGTGCAATGGCTAGATTTCATACTAGCCTGAGTGTTTGTACATAGATTATTAAGTGTACATACTTATTGAATATTATGTTTCCAGATCCGACACTATTGTATTGAGTCGGTACTACATTTGTATAGCGAGCAGTCCATGCTATATTTGTGATGCTCGATCATCTCATCATCTCATCTCATCATGTTCCTCTTGTACCTTGCGGTGTCGAGGTGAAGTATAAACTTCGTAAGAGTGCCCGGTTATGGGCTTCGTATATCGACATTCCCATGGATTCTGTTATTCCCTCCGTCCAACGTTTATGTGGTCGGCCTCTTCCTCTGTTTCCATCTGGTCTGTACATCATTGCTTGTTGTGGCATGCTGTTGACTGGTAGCCTACTTGCATGGCCAAACCATTTGACTTGCTGCTTTCTAATAAAATCTAGAGCAGCTTTAACCCCCACTTTAGTCCTGATTTCTTCATTTCTGATCTTATCTCTTCTTGATACGTTGAGTATTCTTCTCAGGAACCTCATTTCTGTTGTTGTGATTTTTCTTTTCTCTTTTTCTGTCATTGTCCAGGTTTGGCATTGGTAGCACAGAGTTGGTAGGAAGATTGTGTTGTAAAGTGCTTTCTTAGTAGTTATTGATACATGTTTGTTCTTTAGTATTGGTGCCATTTGTCCAATGAGTTGATTTGCCTTATTGCACCTATTTTCGATCTCGTCTTCTGATCTTCCATTTGATGAAATTATACTTCCTAGGTACTTGAAGCTCTTTACTTGTTTCAAGGGATGTTCGTTTAGGTGAATTGTTGCTGTTTGTTCTTCTTTAGTTATAGTCATTACCTCTGTTTTGCTTGTGCTAATTTTCATGTTATGTTCCCTACACATTTCGTTTAGACTATTCATGTGGTCTTATAATTCAGCTTCTGATTTTGCTATTAGTGCTTGGTCGTCCGCAAACAGGAGTTCTCTAATGGTTAGATTTGCAGATGGTTCTTCTTCTGTGTTCTCGTCATGCGGTATTCTTGCTGTCTCTGCTTGGCTGGTTTCTTTACATATGTTGTCTATATATGTTATGAACAAGAGAGGGGACAGGACACAACCTTGTCGTACTCCAGATCTTATGGTGAAGGGTTCTGAGTGTTCTCCAGTTGCTCTCACTATGCATTCACTGTTGTTGTATAAACTTCTACATAGGTTTGTTAGATGTGTACTCACTCCATATTGTTTAAGGATTTCCCACAGCTTGTTTCTATCTACCCTATCAAATGCCTTTTCTTGGTCGACAAAGGCTAAGTAGAGTGTTTCATTGAATTCAATTGATTTTTCTATAAGTTGTCTAAGAGCAAAAATGGCATCTGTGCATCCTTTGTTTTTCCTAAATCCAAGCTGCGTTTCGCTTAGCTGGGGTTCTAAAGTAGTTCGTAATCTTTTTTCAAGAATTTTGCAAAATATTTTCCCAGTATGACTCAGCAGTGAAATGCCTCTGTATTGTGTGCGATCTCTTTTGCTGCCTTTGTTTTTCCAAATTGGGATAATTATGGCGTTTCCCCAGTCTCGTGGTGTCTGTTGTTCTACCCAAACATGGTTGAATAGTCTATGTAGCCAAGCTGTTCCTACTTCCCTTGCTGCTTTAATTAGTTCATTTGGTATTTCATCCTGTCCTGGTGATTTGTTTAATGGGGCTAATCTGATGGCTTCTATAATTTCTTCTTTTAGTATGTCTGGTTCTAGTTCCTCGGTGACATCTGTGTAGGTCTCTTGAATTCCTGTGACATCTGATGGGATGTTGAGAAGTTGTTCGAAATACTGCTTCCATCTTATTAGGATCTGTTTTTGTTCACTTATTGGTTCTCCATTTTCGCTGTTAATTATTTCAGTTGGGTCAAAGGGTTCTCCTCTGGTTCGCATTGCACTTATCTTTTTGTAGAAGTTTCTGGTTGCCTCCTTGTAGTTTTTATTTAGGGTTTCTCCATACTCTTCCCAGTCTTTTTGTTTTTTCCCTCTTTACTATTCTACTCACATGTCTTCTCGCTATTCTGTATTCTCTGTAATCACATTCCTGTTTGCTCTTCAACCACTTTTTATATTTTTCCTTTTTTTCTTTTACCTCTTTCTTTACTTCTGCGTTCCACCAACTTGTTATTTTCTTTATCCGTGTTTTGCATTTTTTCATGGTTCCGCATATTATTTTTGCAGTATTTAAAATGCTTGATTTGAACATCTCCCATTCTTCTTCCACTGTTTTTCTTTCCGTAGGTAATTTTACAAAGAGTTCAGTTAGTTCTTTCTCATAATTTTCCCTTACTGCCTCGTCTTTAAGGTTTTTTAAGTCTACTGATTCGCATGGCATGTATTTTCCTGCTTTTGTTTTCTTCTTCTAATGGTTCTTATTGTGGCAACGACTGCTTTATGATCTGTGTTTATACTGAAATTGGGCACTGCTCTTGCATCTAATATATTTCTCTTTCTGTTATTTCTTGTTAATATAAAATCAATTTGGCTTTTAGTATCTAGATTGTTCCATTTATACCAGGTGTATACTTGCGAATCTTTATGTTTATAGAATGTGTTTGTTATATAGAGGTCGTGTTGGCTGCAAAGCTCTATCAGTCTACTTCCGTTATCATTCCTTTCATTTTGCTGATCTCCAAATGCTCCCAGGTGTTTTTCTATGCCCACTCTGTTATGTCCTAGTCTTGCATTGAAGTCTCCCATAACTATGATGTTGTCCTGCTTATCTATTTTATTTAGCACATCATGTATGTCTTCGTGATGCTCGATATCAGCTAATAAACGTTCCGGACTGGGACGGACCCAGAGCCCGTCTTGGTGTGAAGTTATTGAGTGAGAGAATAGAATTTATCTGTCAGCGAACATCATGTGTGTGAATTAGTAACACTAGGTCTATGACAGAGTTTATGACCTTGGATGGAATCTGTCTAGAGGAAGTAAATCTTACTACATGCAGAAGTTGGACACACTGACCGCTAAGGTACATAACTAGGTGTAACATGCTTCCTTGAAAGAGGAGCGAAGAAGTGAAAACACCCTGGGTAGAAAAGTCAATGCAATGAGTTAATGTTTTGCAAGAAATTAATGCACCAATGTGTTAAGAGAAGCAAAGATGAGTAATATTGTAATCTATCATGCATGTTTTAAGAGGTGACAAAGGAGTGTTGGTGTGGGATTGACTACCTCATCTCATAAAAAATTTTAGCTGCAAAATCCAACCACTTATAAACAAGTCTACTACAAAGAGACACGTGAGCCGGTTAAGGGTTTATGCACCATTGGGAAAGGAGAGGCAGAAGAAAAGACATTAATGGTGCCTTCTTACTTGGGCTAGTTCTCTAACAGAATCCTCGGCGCTCTTGTATCTCCTGTCAACAATGTAGATACCATAGGACTTGGGGTCAATGATATGGTCTTGCATGAAGCAGCCAAATCCAGAGAGGTTTGTTGTGATGCTTGGTATACCCATAACTGTGCATTCAGCTAGGATATCCAGAAATAGACATTAGATTAAGGTTGTCAATTGTTAACTATTTCACACACCTCACTACAACAGCTAAGTTCCAAAGACATGTGCAACATTAGCTTTAGATTGTCATCTAAATAACTGTTTCATACATATCATCTAGGACAGTTAATACATGAAATACAACATCAACTTCCTTATGTCATTTGTGTCGCTGTTTCACAAATTTCACTAAGATTCTAAGATGTGAAAAATATACACAATTAATTTCACTTGTTGACTTGTTTAATGTAAATGTTTAACAGACTTCACCTAGGCCAGCTAAGATATAAATACATATTAACTTCATTGTGTCATTTGTATAACTTTTTCACAGACAACTAAGAACAGCAAAGATATAAAATATACAACACTAACTTCACATTTGTGCTGTCTCACACATTTTACAATGGCAAACTAATCTATAAAATATACATTAAATTCACTGAATCTTTTTAGCAACTATTTGACACTCATGATGTAACAGGTTCTGTGCAGAATGTCGCTCTCATCAGGGCGCACCAACAAGTCTCTCATCTCTTGCTAGTTCACCAAGACTAGATCAGATGTAAATTATTTCATTACTTTCATTCTGTCATTTGTGCAACTGTTGTGCTTAACACTGGATCACTATCATGTATTTTTTTCTTTTTGTGGTTCTAAATGTTCCTGTTATTATTCTAGAACTCACTGCTTCCCACTCTATTAGTGCTTTCTCTGCCTCTTTAGACAGAATTGGGCCACTCTGCTGTGAGGGGTATTTTCCTCTGTATGACCTTAGAACCGCAATTTCATTTGTTTTTGGAAGCATTTTGCCTGCACCATTCCATCTTGTTTCAACTAATCTCAACATGCTAATCTTATATTTCACTTCCCCTACCACTTGTGCTGTATTTCCCAATTTATATATAACTTTATCATCCTAGTTGCTGGACATTTTCGAAAGTGAAAGGAAGTAAGTCAGCACTCCAGACTCCTCACGATGCCTTTCTCTGTATCATGTCATACTTCTAGGAGAAGAGCCTCCTTTCATCTTGGTTGGCCGAGTTATTTTTCTTTCCTTTCCTTTAGAACTGTTCACGGTAGGTTGGATTCTGCAGCTAATGTTTTCTACAGGATAGCACTGCAAATCCCATACCAACCCTCATTAGTCACTTCTCACCCCATGTATGGTAGCTTACAATGTTACTATTCTTTGCTTCCCTTAAAGCAGTGGTTCTCAACCTTTTTTGGCCCATTCCCCCCTTCACCATATTTTCAGAAAGCCATTCCCCCCCCACCTTCCTATCAAAAATTTGGCCCGTTCCCCCCTTCACCGTATTTTCAGAACGTCATTCCCCCCCTTTCATATTTCCTATAAAAAAATCCCCCCACCCCTACACAGTATACGTAAAAATGGAAGGTAAATGTAATAGCATATACTAAAACAAGTCTAGACATCCACATAAAACATGATTTGTGGGTCTACTTTATAAAATGAGGTTTAGAAGGACGAGACATACATAACTGTAAAGTATGAAGGGAAAAACTATGTCAAGTAATCGGTTCTTGTATTAACACGATCTTGAAATGGTCTTCATTCCCCCCCTGGAAACCCTGAAATTCCCCCCTGGGGGGGAATTCCCCACCGGTTGAGAACCACTGCCTTAAAGGAACCAGCAACACATGATTGTTAAAGTTTATTTACAACCAAGAACAAAAAATCTTTTCCAACCTGGCGTGTAACCCCAAGGCTCATAGTAACTTGGGAAGACTCCTAGATGGCACCCTCGAACAAAATCTTCGTAATCCAGGGCAAAAAGAGGATTTGTTGGATTCAGGAACTCAGGATGGAATACTATCTGTGAATGGAGATATCAATATGTTTTCATAATCCATACATTAATAAACATAAATCTAGTGTGTCTCTAAAACAGTACTGACAGAGTCACATTCCACAACTGACATCTGTGGGTTTGATTCCCCATTAAGATCCAAATCTACATTGGCCATGGTCCAAACAGTTTGAAAGTTAATTTATTTGAAGTGTACAAATCTATAAAGTATCTATCTACCTGAATAAACCTGAAGTAGAAAGAGGGTGACAAATAAAGAAATATATTCTAATTAGGGCTGCGAACAATTAATTTAAATTAATAGTTAACTTTTGAAAAATTAACGATTAATTAATAGTTAATTTTGATTAAAGCAAAACATTTATAGTCACATAACTCACATTATAGTCGTATTTGTCAAAAATCGAAATAACACTGGATTGTCTTGTTCATATGTCATCTAATAACCAACTATGCAAACAGACGAGTATGTTGACAGTATTTGGTTCAAGTGACGAGCGCGTCTTATTAACAATATAACCAGCAGAGCTGAACAATCGTTCACATGGAACTGAGGTAGCCGGTATGCACAGAATGGTCTTTGCAAGGAATGCCAATTTTGGATATCGATGTTCATTAAGTTTCCACCATTGTAGAGGGTCAACCGATTCAGCAACTTTCTTCTCCATTTTATAACGTAGCAATTCATCAGAAGAGCTGTCGACATGATCTTCCATGTCTTGAGTCAGACTCCATTAGCTTAATACGCTTTCCATTTGGTTCACATATAGTTTCATTGTCAATGTCAGTATCATTCGTTGCAGCAGTCTCCATCTGCTCATCATGAACATCAGCTGCTATTTGTTGTTCAATACGTGACCAAGTTCGTTCTTTTGCATCTTTTGACAAACACTTCAGGTATTTGTAGCATGGATCAAGTGCTGTTGCAATCTGTAGTATTTCAATACTTGTCATATTAGCTACATTCACTGAAGTCATTAATACATGCTGCCTTAAATTTAGCTATGTAGCCCGGATCATCATCGTGTACAGTCATATGCTTTGTCAACGATGATAGCAGTGGCAATACACAGCTACATGAAACATAATCTTGACCGCCAAGCAGGACCGTGGTCTGACAGAATAAGTCCAAAACTTTGACATATTTCGAAATCTTCTCCCAATCCGAATCTGACAGTTTTGGACCTTTGTATTGCTTCTTTTCATCTAACATGTAGACAGCTAATGCTTCTCTGGCCTGTAGAAGACTCTGTAGCATAATAACAATACTGTTCCATCTTATTGGTACATCTTGCTGCAGTTTACACAATGGTGACTCAGTACAATTTTGCAACTCGGTTGTGTGCATTATGTTTAAAATGTCCGACAATTTTTCGACATTTCCAAAACAATGTTTCGGTATCATCGGCTTTAAATCCATGTAATATGCTCAGTTGTAAGCTATGAGCCAAACAAGGAATATGTGCAAAACTGGTTTTATCTGAAACAGCTGAAACCATATTTCTTGCATTGTCAGTAACTAGAGCCTGAATTATGTTCGTTATATCCCAGTCTATTGTAAACTGTTTATATAACTGGGCAACACTGTCAGAATAATGACGTTCAACAACATTCACACATTCAAGAACAACATTTTTCAATTTCCAGTCATCGGCAATCCAATGGCCAGTAATTCCACAATAGCTTTCGTTACCTAGAGATGTCCAAAAATCAGATGTTATCGCAATTCCCTTTGCGTTTTTCAGATTCTTTAACATTTTGAATCTTGCTGTTATACTTAGCAGTCAATAGTTTGTCAATAGTGTGGCGGGAAGGTAGCTTATATTCAGCATTTTGCAATGCTGTGCGTAATACTTGTTGAAGGCTGTCGTTACCTACTAATGATATTGGTCTGCCACTACTAGCAATCCAGTTTGCAAGTGATACTTGAATATCATGTTGTAATGCAGCACTCACTGGACAATCAGATGAACGACAAAAGTGATTCAAAATAGCCTGCTTCGAAGTAGGTGACGATGCTGCAATAGATCATCTCAGCTGAAGTTTCTGATACTGTAGTGGATGCTTGTTTTGAAGGTGGTAAGCAAGCAAGGTGTTAGAACCACGGTAGGCAAACGATTTATCCCAATGAACGCAATAAACCTTTTCAGCATTTTCAATATTTCCATCAATAAATACTTTAAAACCAAAATGTTCATGTAATCGTCCAGACATTTGTTTATATTTCTTCGCTGCCATGTTGTTACTTTTAGACTTCCAGTTCATTTGTATAAGTGATGGGAGAATAGTTTTTGATTAATCATTAAAAAAAATTAATCGTTAATGAAAATTAACAATTAATCGATTAATTAATCGTTAACTTCAGCAGCCCTAATTCTAATGTACACTTTAATTCTAACAAGCACTAAATTCATTTACCAAAATCTTTATCAGGTAATTTGAATTCATCATAGCATTACAAAAATGATGCAAGAACCCAAGCAACTCCAGCACTGACCAAATGTAAATGCCCTGCACACCTTCCCAGGAATACATTTATGGAGTCACAAATCAAAATGTATGATCGGGTGACGTCTGCAAAAAAACCTCACATCAGCCTTTGTCATCAATAACCTGATACATGACAAGTTACCTGTTCGCCTCACATTTATCAATAAAGAAAAGTATGAAAACGAGCTTTTTGAGTACCCAGTAGCTGTTAAAACCACAATAACATCCAAGTAAATGGAAAAATTCTTTAATAGGTGAATCGGAACAACTATCTTGGAACAGTCTACCTTCTTTTGGAAGATGAATTGCAGAGATTAGAACATAAATTGCCATGGCAAAGGTAATCTTTTGTAAGCTGGAAAATTACATTGGCACCTTGCCGTCTTGACAGACGATAGTTTGTGCTTTAAAAAGGCATAACTTTTAACTATGGCGGTAGCGAGTGTGACTGATAAGGCCAATTTGCGCTGTAAATGTCCGTTCACAGTGGGTGCATGTGAACACGTGGTCATTTCCACCATCATGCACCATCTTACATCTCAAACGCTTGGTGTGTGACTTTTCTGCAAATAATTTTCTCCTTTGACTTTATTCCATTTCTGATATTTGCCCTCCATGCAACACGTTCAGCGGCGACTTGCTCCCAATGTGCATTATCAATGCCTGTATCAATCATGTCCCGCTTACACACATCTTTGTATCGTAGTAGAGGCCGACCCTGAGATCTCTTACCCATCTGTAATTCACCAAAAAAGATATCCTTTGGTATTCTATCATCATCCATCCTCCTAAGATGTCCTATCCATCTAAGTCTATGAAGACTGAGCATGGAATAAACTGTCACACAACCTGATCTTTCCAATACTTCAGTATTTGTGATTTTGTCTTGCCACTTAATACCAAGAATTCTTCGCAGACACCGCATATGAAAGCTGTTTAAATTGTTCTCTTGGTGTAAGTTGTCCAGGTTTCACTGCCATAGAGAAGAGTACTAAGGACACAGGCTTGATAGACAAGGACTTTTGTTTTGGCAGTAAGCTTCCTGTTCTCCCAGACTCTTTTTCTTAACCTGTTCATTGTTGTTGCTGCCTTACCAATCCGGATGTTGATTTCCTGATCTAGGGATAATTTTCTATTTGCCACTGATCCTAGATATGTAAAATGGTCTACTATCTCTAGTTCGGCGTCGTCAATAAAGTGACATAATCTGTGTCTTCTTTTTGCTAATTGTTAAACCAAATTCAGAACAAGCATTGGAGAATGCAGATAGTAGACATTGCAATTCTTCCTCAGAGTGGGTCGTAACTGCAGCATCATCTGCAAAAAGCAACTCTCTGATCAGTACCCTCCTAATTTTAGTCTTAGCCTTCAATCTCTGAGCATTGTAGAGGCCGCCATCTGAGCGTGAGTGAATGTATATACCACCATCCTGATCACGAAATGCATATTTCAGTAGAAGTGAAAAGTATATTCCAAAGAGGGTGGGAGCTAGTACACAACCTTGCTTAACTTCACTCTTGATTTCAAATTCTTCAGAAGTTGCACCATCAAACTTGATTATACCCTTCATGCCTGTGTGGAACGATTCCACAATGGACAGAAGAGTTGGTGGGCAGCCAATCTTCTTTAGTGCCTTGAACAGACCCTCACGACTGACCAAATCAAATGCCTTTGTGAGGTCGATGAAGGCAATAAACAGTGGTTGATTCTGTTCACGGCATTTTTCTTGCATTTGTCGCAATGAGAATATCATATCAGTGGTAGACCGGTTCTGTCGAAAGCCACACTGTGATTCGGGGTAGACTTGATCTCCTAGGACTTGAAGTCTGTGCAGAACAATTCTGGCAAATACTTTTCCAACAATACACAGAAGTGAGATACCCCTATAGTTGTTTGCAGTCGCTCCGATCGCCCTTGTTCTTGTACAGTGTTATGATGCTTGAATCTTTGAAATCCTGTGGGACTTGTCCTTCTCGCCAGCATAGCTCTATTAGCTGGTGGATCTGTATAGTGAGTGTGTCTTGCCCACTCCTGATAACCTCTATTGGAATCCCATCCTTACCTGGAGCCTTGCCAGATGCAAGTTCATTTATAGCACACTTAACTTCTGTTATGGTGGGAAGTGTGTCCAGGTGGTCAAGAGTTGGTAGAGCCTCTATGGCGTTGAGGGCATCATCCGCTAGTTTGGTCTCACTTGAGTAAAGCTCCAAATAGTGCTCTACCCATCTGTCCATCTGCTGTTTCTTATCAGTGATGACTTCTCCAGTCAAGGTTTTCAATGGTGCACTTCTTTTGATCACTGGACCACAGGCTTTCTTTATTCCTTCATACATGCTTCTTATGTCTCCCTTATCACTTGCGATTTGAATGGACTCACATAACTTGATCCAATAATCATTTGCACACTGCCTGGCAGCCTTTTGCACATCCTTCCTAGCTTGCCTTAGCTCACTCAGAGTGTTACGCGTTGGTCTTTCCTTGTTCCTTAAGAGAGCTTTCTTCTTCTTATCAATCAAGGGCTGCAGAGTCTCGCTGTTGGCCGCAAACCAGTCCTGCCTCTTATGATCCACAGTGCCGTAAACCCCTACGGCAGTTTTATAAAGAGTTTCCTTAATTTGACCCCACTTTTCATTTACTGTACAATTTTCTGGTGTATCAGTGAAAGCGTCTTCAAGTTGCTGTTGAAACTGAAAGCACTTTTCAGGATCATGAGTGTTAATAATATTAATCCTGGGGCTAGATTTGTGTTTAGCTGTGTAGATTCTCTTTGGTCTCAGTCTAACCCTTGCAACAACCAAAGAATGATCCGTATCACAGTCAGCACTGTGGTAACTACGAGTCAATGATATATGGTTCAGATGTTGTCTCCGTGTGATGATGGAGTCCAGCTGGTGCCAATGGCCGGATCTTGGATGTTTCCATGTGACCTTATGCATCTCTTTTGTTTTAAAAAAAGAGTTTGTAATACATAGGTCATTACTGGTGCCAGTGGAAAATCCTGGACACATGGTTCTCACGTTCCAGGTTGCAAGCCGTAGCTTGAGGTTTCTATTATTATTTTTGTTTGTACCTGGTGCATTGGTTTTACAGCCTGCGATTCAGATTTTGTCCTAGCCCCAAGCACCCATTGAAGCAGGCAGGCTATGGCGGATCAGCACCCAATTGGCTGGGGGCTGCCCAGCTTGAGGCGGGCGGTAGCTGATCAGTGACACCTATAGGTGTCTCCCACCGTCAGAGGCAACGCGTGGCGCCCCATGTCTACGCCAACTGACAAGGACTTATAACCCGTAACAGTTGCCTCTCGCTTTGATTCCGAGACCAGTTAAGACCAGGGATGGAGTTATTGCCTCTCCATAGCACAAAGCCTGGGCTAAAATATAGAGATCATGTGTTGCCCATGCAGCATGATCCCTCTCTCGGCCTGCCTAGTTCACTCCAGAGGAAAGGTAACACCCCTACATCTGGAACAAGACAAGCTGCAGAAGCTGCCGGATCAGCAAAGCAATGCTCTAACTGTCCGCCTGTCGGAGCTTCGATCCTAGACCAGTCGCCAACCAAGGCTTAGGGCCTGGTCTGCCCTGCCATGACAATTTTGTCTTTAGCTTGCATTTCCTCGCACCAGGGTAAGGCTTGTACCCTCCCAATTGCGCTCTTCCGCCCGAAGCCGTTGGCACAATGTGGGGTGTCGGGTTTGGTAAGCGCCGCCCAACGTTCGGCGCTAACAGAAACCAGGTAGTACCGTCTACTGTTATACGGTAGCTCAGTCATATCTGACTAAGACCTGACAGCAGGAAAATACACTCACCAATAAAAGCCATCCACTGTAGTGAGAAAAAGAGTGTTGAAGTGCTATATAGAACCTACGCTGTTTGCTTATGAAACAAGCTAAACAAGCTGAGAAACATCTAACAACAGTGGAAATGTGTTTTCTGAGGAGAAAACAAAGAATGCAATGGACTGACAGAAAAACAAATAAGACAGTTCTTCAAGAAATAAGTGAAAACTATCAACTGATTGAGAAATTAAGACTTAGAAAGTCACAATTTTGTAGGCATTTTAGGAAGAGAAATAAATTTGAAAACTTAAGTGACAACTGGCAAAACTGATGTGGAAAGTGCAAGCAAAGGGACAGCTTGACCACATGGCATAGTCGGGACAGGAGCACAGATCTGATCCAAGACTGGTGTGTCAGATATAAAACTATGATTGCCCACATTTATTAGATCATAATGACGAGCTGTTGACAGAAAGTCATCCTCCAAAGCCAAATAAATAAAACACTAAATACAGAACAAAAGCAATAGTTCACATACAAACATCACAACATGGAAATGGACTCAATTACAGTTGGATCAATATAGACCACAATAAGAACATCAATATAAGACTTACTTTAACCCTGTCGTGACGGTTGTTGAAAAGGCTGCACCTTCGGATCTGGTTAAGGATTTGGTCATTGGAGTCCTCCACAACATTGTGAGTACAGATTGGGGGGAGACTGTTTCTCTGGATAGAACAGAGAGAACAGGTTTCAATGAATAAATGGCACAAACAATCTCTGTGGCATTTTAAAACCACTGCTTGTTTCCACAATAAAGATTTTCAGAACTGAGGCCACTGTTCTTGTCAAAGCTATTAGCTTTTACAGTTTACTGTCTACAGATAAAAAAACAATTTTTTGTTGTCCTAAAAATTGATGACAAAAATTAGACATAGGCAATTAATGCCACATGGCATTATCAGGACAAGAACACAGACCAGATCCAAGACAGGTGATTGAGTGAGATGGCAAAGTATAAGGGGCGTTCATTTGAAATCTGTTCGTGCCGTACTGCGTGTAATTGTGTACGTTGAATATGATCATGTCATAGTCATGTGATAAGCACTGACCAATGAATAAAAGAGCACGTGATTATCGTCCCATGATGCATAGGTGCTATTTCTGTTTCTGACCGTTGAGAAAATGGCCGGGTTGATCCAAAATCCGTCCAAAGAAGCTCAAAAAGCGGTGATTTAATTTCTTTCATTTGAAGGATATCGACCAGTGGACATTCATCGAAGAATGCAGGCAGCATACGCTAACAAATGTGTGTCGAAGACAACAGTGACAGACTGGGCATGAATGTTCATGACAGACAGCCGGGTCAAGCGCATAGTGTTGCAACAGAAAAAGCCATCGCCAAAATTTATGCAGCAATACAGATGAACCGTTGTCGAAGCATACGTTCGCTAACGAAAGAATTAGATGTGTCAATTGGTTCAATTCAAAAGGTTGTTCGTAAGAAACTGCAATATCGGAAGGTGTGTTCACAGTGGGTACCACAGATGTTGACTGACCACCAAAAAGTGGAACGCATGGGATGGTGTTTGAACCACTTGCTGCATTACAGAGTGGAGGGTGATGCATTTCTTTCCGTACAGTGGCAGGCGATGAATCATGGTGTCACCACTTTGAGCCAAGCAGCAAGAGAGCATGCAATGGAAGCATGCTGGATCACCAAAAGCCAAAAAATTTAAGTTACAGTTTTCCGCTGGTAAGGTTATGCTGAGCGCATTTTTTTTACCACGAAGGGCTATTATTGGCCGACTTTAAAGAACCTGGTGTCAACATCAACTCAACCCACTACCTGCAAACACTAGACAAGCTGCAAAAAGCTATCAAGAATAAACGACCCGGCATGCTTTTACGCGGTGTGATTTTGGTGCACGATAATGCTCGTCCGCATGTCGCAAAGATTAGAAAGGAAGAAGTGGGAAATTCTGCAACATCCAGCCTATAGTCCTGATATGTCACCATGTGATTTTCATTTGTTTGGACCTCTAAAAGCTCTCAAGGGGCACACAGATGCAGACATAATGAAAGCGTTAAACACTTTGTTCAGTGAGCAACCACAATCCGTTTTTGTGGACGGCATTCGCCGCCTACCTAAGCAATGGGATGCTTGCCTGAATGCCTATGGTGACTTCTTCTAACCAACCCATGGTGCATAATTCATTCAAAATGAATGCTTTGTTTAATTCTACCACACCTGTTAATGTTTTTTTCATGCTTTTGTAATAAAGCCATTGGAATGGGTTTCAAATGAACGTCCCTAATATAACCACTTATGCTTAACGGCATGGCACTTGATTGTGACTATGGATTAGAACCTGTACCATCAAATTGAAGAGTCAAGCACATTAACACGTCACCCACTGTTCCTTAACAACATGATCATTTATTATAATTTTATTTTGCAACTATTCAAGAACCTGTAGTGTAAACTCTAAAAGAAAGTTCTACCAACTCAGCTCAGCAATTTATACATTCAAAAGGGATTTAAAGGAAAGAGTATCAACTTCATTGTACCGGATTATATCTCATATGGCTCTCTTTTAGAGAGAGGCCCATGGAGAGAGCCACACAGAAGACAAACTCTTTAGCTCCAGAGATGACCCACAAGCATATCCGGAAAAATTACACTCATGATAGTACCTCAAATACAGCCATGACGGAGGCATATGGTGGTAGCCCCATTCTTGCATGCCAATCGGCACGCGATGGGTGATGCGAATATCACACCAGCTGCCTTTACTTCTCAGGCAATTTTCTGGTACCCATTTCAGGATGAGTTGATTGGGGGAGCCCAAGTCACAGAAAAAAATTCTTGTTTGAAGGGGATTCAAACACATGGCCACCAGGCCATCATACAAACCACCACACAACCGCGGCTTCAAAAGAGAGAATACAGAAGTCAAAATTTACATACAAAAAACGAACTGGGAATTAAGAAAAAGAAAATTTCCTTACTACCTTGTCAGATTAGGAAATTACCTGGGAGGTTTGTAATATCATCTAAATTGTGGCAACTAAGACAGCTGTGTTTTGATAAAAGGAATACAACAACAGACTTTAAAATATATAAAAAATACATAAATTGAATAACAGTATATATATTATTTACTGAATGACAACTAAAACAAAAACAGATTTACTCACTATCTGTTAAATCTTACTGCTCACAGGTGTTACACTTTCAACAACACATGTGAAATGTTTAAATTAAGTATGTTAAAAGAGATTTCATTGAGAAACATATACAACACAATCAAGGTTAATCAGGAAATATGGCAGAATGTGTGGATAATAAGGGGGTTTTAGGGCGAGAGGATAAACTTCATTGCAGTGGGTTTTATCCCATATGGCACTGTCACTTTCCGCAGGGCGGCCTGCCAAGTGTTTTACACAGCTCAAATTCCACTCCATGGCTGCAGCTGATGACCCCCAGGAGTTTCTGAGAAAGCTGCACTTGAGAATATATCATATATGGATGTGTGTGCGCGCATGTGTGTCGAGAGTGGGAGGTTTAGAATGAGGGAGGGTGGAAAGCAGAGAGAAAGAGAGAGCAGCTATTGGGAATGTATGTTAATGAAACTTTCTCACCTGTGCTGCAAAAATACAACGTTTAAGCTTGACTGTATCTTCCTGTGTTAGAATATCATCTCCACTGGGAACCTTTCCCCTGAAGTGAGAAGATGGTGATTCAATTTTACATGAACCACAATCAAGACATGCTGACTTCTATAATTAAATGTGAAATGTGAAAGTGTAGTGGTTAGTATGCTTGCTTAACAAAACAGTGGTCTGGATTCAAATCTTTCAGGCTGAAAAATAGTTAATCAGGAAGTAACATAATGGACAAGTGTGGTAATAAACTGACATTTGTATGTGATGTGCCTGCAATGTCCAATGTTTAAACCTTGCATCCCGTGATACCCACTTCTCTATGTAATCATGTTTTTTTGTGAGTGCTGAACAATACCTATAAATGTATTTATCTTGCCACTCTAATGGCTGCAGGCATTCTTGGATATTCTGTATCTGACATGTAATAATATATCTTCACCTTCTGCTGCCTTTCATCTCCCAAGTGAATCATGGGCTCTCAACAAACTCATGCCAAGCTCTTTGTATGCATGTTCATGATTGGCTGAATTTTGCAGCTCAAGTTTTCTACAGGCTGAAGTAGCCAGTCCCACACCAACCCTCCTTAGTAGCCTCTAATGAATGGCATGTTAGGCTACAGTGATGTGATATTCTTTGTTTCCTTTGTGGGCCCTAGTAACATATGGGTCGTAATAACATTTACAACAATGTTTTAAAATGTTTTTAAAAAAGCTAAAAATTAATTTAATACAGAAGAGAAAAAGATGTGACAACTGATGACTGAGTCTTTAGACCAGAGTCTGCTTACACCTGGCTTTCCTTGAGTAGTGAAGAAATTCAACTAAGCACGGGTAAACGGCTGGAGTAACTATGACTCTCTTAAGGTAGCCAAATGCCTCGTCATCTAATTAGTGACGCGCTTGAATGGATTAACGAGATTCCCACTGTCCCTATCTACTTACTATCTAGCGAAACCACAGCCAAGGGAACAGGCTTGGTAGAATCAGCGGAGAAAGAAGACGCTGTTGAGCTTGACTCTAGTCAGACTTTGTGAAGACACATGAAGGGTGTTGCATACGTGGGAGCGCAAGTGCAATTGAAATACCACTACTTTTATTGTTTCTTTACTTATTCAGTGCAGGGAGATTTGTTTGCAACAGACGAGCAATATCTCCGGTGGGCTGATTCTCGCTGGTCGCGGGATCTGCAGTGTCAGGCCGGGAGTCTGACAGTAGTACATGCTTACATTGGTCCAGGCACTTACGATTGTCAGGTGTACACACTCATATAGGTCCAGACACTTGATTTGAGGCCCTCAGCTGCGGGACATGGCTGAATGCCTCTAAGTCAAATCCCATGGATGTGAGGATCTGGCCACCGCTCGCCTCAAGCTCTTGGAAGTTTGATTCACCTCTTGCTCTTGGAAGTCTGTAGCCTATCTTGTTCCAGACGTACTGGTTATCCTTTCCTCTGAAGAAAACAAAGCAAGGCATAGAGAAGGATCATACTGCATGGACAACACATGTTCTCTGAATCCATGCCCAGGCATTGTGCGATGGAATTCTGGCCTAATTCCAATCCACATACTTTTTGTCTGTAAAGACGGCAAGGTGCCACTCTCTCAGTAGGCTCAACAAAGATTTAAAACATATGTTTTCTTTATGGGGATTTTTAAATAAAGAATTGTGCACAAAAGATATTCTTCTATGCCCAATTTTAGATATTACTGAGAATAGTGAATATATTACTAAATAATGTGAATCAGTCAATTACAACAGATTTTCACATTATATATCACCAAGCACATAAGTGCTCCAAATCTGGTCTTCAGGAGTGACTCTGTGATTCGAACTCTGGGAGATGAGTGAAGACCTCAAACGAACTGTCTTGTTCGTGACCCAAGCCAGAACAGATGTACAGCACACATTCATGAAAGAAAGGAGGAAAAGAAGAAATAACCACTCCAATGTACAAACTAACAGAGTGAATTTCACTTCTAAATGTCAGCTCAATGTTAACTAATATTCACCTTAAACAAATATCGAAAAGTCGTCTGCCTATCTGGTTCTGAACATTGCTGACCGTATCCTTGAGTTGCTTAGCAATAGCCTGACCACGCAGTGACTCAACGTTGAAGTTGTTTGTCCGTGTAGGGAAGATCAGGAAAGCAATGATGGTCATATCACTATTGCACGACTGAGGATATAAGCAAAGTAGAGCACTGTTAGTAATAAAAATAAAATAAAAGTAACATATCAGCTACCAGATCTATTTAAATTAAATGTGAATGAATTTCCCAACTGTACTAAATTTATTGTTGTCTGACAGAAGTTTATAGTAGCAAACAGTGGGTATAAATGTTAAGCACAAGATAATATCATCATGTTTGTTAGTCGTCAAATCATCTGCCCTGCATGTGGAACATGTCCATAGGGGCTTAAATCTCATTCTCAGCATCTGTCAGAACGCAGCAAAATATAAGGGTTTAAATATATAGCACATGGGCATATATACACACACACATAGGCACACCTATGTCTCCTGGAGAACGACAAATGTTATAAAGAATACAATTCAGCATAGGCCGATGTTGTTTGAAACTTGCACAGATCCAATACAAAATGCACACCATACTGAGGCCCAAGCCATGTTCTTTGAGCACCCGCAACTTTCCCATACGTGCATTATTTTCCTCACCTAGTCCAATGTTTAACCATCACAACTATGGATGTTAATACAAATTTTACTGGAAGTTAATATCATTTTTAAACTGTTGAATTGGATCTTATGCTTAAGGATCAAACCAATGGATTAAATTTTTCTTGTCCAAAACTCTACTTACAAACTCATAATGACTGACTTCATTTTCTCACTTCCACCAAAGAAAGAAATGAGCTTACACTTAAAAAACACCAATAATTACAGCAACTCAACTGTCATTCACTGTTCACTCAAAAAGCAAATTATCCAACATGGATTATTAATATCATGTTTCATGGTCTCAAACTTAAGAGTTCAATAAATTATGTCACTGGTGACAAGCAATCAAATCCCTTTCATCATCAAAAACATGTCAATCCGAGCGGCAAAGGTGATCTTGTTCATCCTCAAACATCTGCCATCTGTGTTCTTGATAAGTTCAATTACTTGATGGTCATCTGTGGAACCATCTGTGCCACTCTGTCAAACCATCTACACCACTTGGTCAAACCATTTGTGCCACAGTGTCAAACCATCCAGTATCTTCTCTCTCTGTGTTCTTGATAAGTTCAACTGCTGATGGTCGTCTGTGCCACAAACTGTCTGTGCCACTCTGTCAAACCATCTGTGCCACTCTGTGAAACCATCCAGCATCTTCTCTCTCTATGTTCTTGATAAGTTCAACTGCTGATGGTCGTCTGTGGAACTCTTGTCAAACCATCTGAGCCACTTTGTCAAAACATCTATGCCACTCTGTCAAACCATCTGTGCCACACTGTCAAACCATCCAGCATCTTCTCTCTCTATGTTCTTGAGTTCAACTGCTGATGGTCACCTGTGCCACTCTGTCAAACCATCCAGCATCTTCTCTCTCTATGTTCTTGATGAGTTCAACTGCTGATGGTCGCCTGTGCCACTCTGTCAAACCATCCAGCATCTTCTCTCTCTTTGTTCTTGATGAGTTCAACTGCTGATGGTCGCCTGTGCCACTCTGTCAAACCATCCAGCATCTTCTCTCTCTATGTTCTTGATGAGTTCAACTGCTGATGGTCACCTGTGCCACTCTGTCAAACCATCCAGCATCTTCTCTCTCTATGTTCTTGATGAGTTCAACTGCTGATGGTCACCTGTGCCACTCTGTCAAACCATCCAGCATCTTCTCTATGTTCTTGATGAGTTCAACTGCTGATGGTCGCCTGTGCCACTCTGTCAAACCATCCAGCATCTTCTCTCTCTATGTTCTTGATGAGTTCAACTGCTGATGGTCACCTGTGCCACTCTGTCAAACCATCCAGCATCTTCTCTCTCTATGTTCTTGATGAGTTCAACTGCTGATGGTCACCTGTGCCACTCTGTCAAACCATCCAGCATCTTCTCTATGTTCTTGATGAGTTCAACTGCTGATGGTCGCCTGTGCCACTCTGTCAAACCATCCAGCATCTTCTCTCTCTATGTTCTTGATGAGTTCAACTGCTGATGGTCACCTGTGCCACTCTGTCAAACCATCCAGCATCTTCTCTCTCTATGTTCTTGATGAGTTCAACTGCTGATGGTCACCTGTGCCACTCTGTCAAATCATCCAGCATCTTCTCTCTCTATGTTCTTGATGAGTTCAACTGCTGATGGTCGCCTGTGCCACTCTGTCAAATCATCCAGCATCTTCTCTCTCTATGTTCTTGAGTTCAACTGCTGATGGTCGCCTGTGCGACTCTGTCAAACCATCCAGCATCTTCTCTCTCTATGTTCTTGATGAGTTCAACTGCTGATGGTCACCTGTGCCACTCTGTCAAATCATCCAGCATCTTCTCTCTCTATGTTCTTGATGAGTTCAACTGCTGATGGTCGCCTGTGCCACTCTGTCAAATCATCCAGCATCTTCTCTCTCTATGTTCTTGATGAGTTCAACTGCTGATGGTCACCTGTGCCACTCTGTCAAACCATCCAGCATCTTCTCTATGTTCTTGATGAGTTCAACTGCTGATGGTCGCCTGTGCCACTCTGTCAAACCATCCAGCATCTTCTCTCTCTATGTTCTTGATGAGTTCAACTGCTGATGGTCACCTGTGCCACTCTGTCAAACCATCCAGCATCTTCTCTCTCTATGTTCTTGATGAGTTCAACTGCTGATGGTCACCTGTGCCACTCTGTCAAACCATCCAGCATCTTCTCTATGTTCTTGATGAGTTCAACTGCTGATGGTCGCCTGTGCCACTCTGTCAAACCATCCAGCATCTTCTCTCTCTATGTTCTTGATGAGTTCAACTGCTGATGGTCACCTGTGCCACTCTGTCAAACCATCCAGCATCTTCTCTCTCTATGTTCTTGATGAGTTCAACTGCTGATGGTCACCTGTGCCACTCTGTCAAATCATCCAGCATCTTCTCTCTCTATGTTCTTGATGAGTTCAACTGCTGATGGTCGCCTGTGCCACTCTGTCAAATCATCCAGCATCTTCTCTCTCTATGTTCTTGAGTTCAACTGCTATGGTCGCCTGTGCGACTCTGTCAAACCATCCAGCATCTTCTCTCTCTATGTTCTTGATGAGTTCAACTGCTGATGGTCGCCTGTGCCACTCTGTCAAACCATCTGTGCCACTCTGTCAAACATCTCTGTCAGCATCTTCTCTATCTGTGAACCTCAACCATTCCAGTTGTCACAACCTTCTCCATATCCTCTCATCTCATCTATTTTTTTCTTTCTCGTTCGCTTGCTTTAAAGTCAAGTGTAGTCCATATATATGCTACTACTTTTAGTGCACTGGACTGATTCATGCATGTGGATTAGTTTTCCCCATTACCAGTGTCCCTCGCCATCAGGTAAAACCACTCTGACTTCTTAGGTACTTGTAATTAACATCCCCAAGTCAAGGACGAGAAGTCAACTGACTGGTGAAGGGATTGAACCGCTACTTCGGAATCAGCACACCGGATGTTTAAGAGCAAGCACTCTTATCCATTCACCTATGCTGACCTCTCTCTCTCTCATCTCATATGACCCAAAAAAAAATTTATTCTGACATGACATGGGCAATAATCTGTCCCTGTTAAATGATCTCTCGCAATGCCCAGATGATCTTCTGAGCAGTTCTTAGATTTCTTAGCCGTCTATGAAGAAACAACAGCTTTGTGGCCTCTATTTTCTTTCTAATTTTGTTATTTAACATCAAATTTCTCTAAAGTTTTATGTATGTTATTAAGTTTTGGTGCAGTAGAACAATGTCAAATTCTGACATTTTCTATGCAAATTTTATAACCAGAAGGTATATATGTTTAAAACAGTTACATGTAAGATTATGATCTTTTAAAAAGATACTTAAAGAAAATTCTCCTTGAGAATCTGTAAAACTGATTAATGAAAGAAAACATACCTTCAGGTAATAATTCAGCCTTGCTAGAGATTCTATAAACATGTCAGCTCCTTTATTAGAATACTCATATCTGCCAGCAGTGAATAAGTACAGAGTCTTATCCAGGTCGAAATCGTAATGCCTGAAATAAATGGACAAGCAAAGTTATCACAATTTTGTAGGTTACAAACCTCTGTGTTTATTTTCATACAGCTCAATGTAATTCACCTTGTAACTAAACTAACTAGGTATCCAATCTCATTACATCTAGTTAGGGGACGTTTGATATCAGAAAAACCCTATGCTGGAATCGAACCTAATACTTTATAACCTGAGGAGAACACTGTACCGTATAACCTGAGGCAGACAGCCCCCCCCCCCCCCCTCCCTCCCCCAACAAGGTAAGAAAATCATAACATTTTATTCATAGCCTGTATTATTGTTTTCAATTATTTCTCATCACATTATTCATTTCCTACCAAACAATACACCCTGCTCTACACCCTGAAAGCAAGACTTCTTGTTCACATGTCTGGTATGAAGAAGTCCTCAGCCATCATGAATATCCAATCCTTTTTATGATTTGATGTTTCCATTCTTATATATATATATATATATATATATATATATATATATATATATATATATATATATATATATATATATATATATATCTATATATATATATATACTTAGAATATATATTATGTGTTACATTACTACAGTGTTAATTTTTGGTATATAATTTTACATGGTTATTGTTTTTTTTACATTATTGTATAACATTGAAATGAGTATAATTGTCATCTTTTACAAAAAGCTTTAAGAATGTCATATATATATAAAATATATATATATATATACTAATATGGATTTTATTGCTTAAACTTGCAACACTTCTCTTTGAATCCATGTATCTGCAATAAGTTTTCCACTGACATATGTAGATTCCAGTGGGACACATATTCTATGAGTGCTTTTCTTTGTAGTTCACATTTTCTATTCTTTAGTAAATAATGTGCAATATTATTTTACTTTTGACTTAAGTTTCTTCTTTTATAGCAAAACAAGCCCATCAAAGTTGCAATCATTTCCAGGGTTGACCAGGTACAGCAAATGGGTACAGAATAATTTTCAGAATTTTCTGTATATGTTTGGGAAGGAAAAGCGGAACGGAAGGTAACCCCACCTCATTAAACCATGGTATAGAATATGTCAAGAAATAACACTTCATAACCCAATAGGAGCCGGTCTCTCTGGCCGAGGGGTTACACCACTTTTTCTGTAATCCCGTTTATCACGCAGAGTCTCGTAGCGGGCAAGAACGGAAGTGGTTCTACTCCCGCTAGTGACTTGCGGGATAACTGAGCCGGCTGCTCAGAAAGCAATGGCAAACTACTGAGCGTAATCTTGCCAAGAAATCAACAGACAGCTGAAAGATGCTGCTGTTGACAGCGATGTCCTATATAAGGATATGCGAATTTAAAAAAAAAAACCCAATAGGAATATTTGCAATGAAATTTTCTTACTGACAAAAACTGGAATAAGATGAGAGGTAAAATGTGGACAGCAATGAGATGAGTTCATGTGGTGACTAGAAGACTGCCTGCATCACTACTGAATCAACAGACAAGGGATGTAATGCAATGTATATTAAGTTAATTGCATGTCCTTTACCAGATGTTGCACTCAACCCCAGCATTCATTGGCTCTTTGTGATTTGCTAGGCAATTTTACGTTCAGTAGTTTGCCATTTCTCTCTGAACAGCCAAACATCAAAATGAATGCAAAGCAATAAGCTTCCAAATCTCACTTAGCTTATTTCGACCCCTCGACCTGGTATGTCAGGGAATTGTGAAACTGCGTGCATTAACCCCCAAGCCACAGATGCTAGTGTAGTCCAGAGATATCTGATGAAGATCTGCACAAATTATGACATATCTAGGCAAACTTTCAAGCTTAGAGAAACAACAACGGAAGATAAACTCTATGGAACACTGAATGAACTAAGAAGACAGTGAAATTCATGCAAGAGATGACAGTGCAGATGTAGACAAGAAAGGAGGAGGAGGAAGAAGAAGATGAGTTACAGAAGAGAATGTTTGCAATACCCATAAAAATGTCCCCGGACAAAGTCATTGATCTTCTCCTTGTTGATGGCGTGCAAGTTCTGGAACTCATGAATGGCACTGAACTTCACCACATTTAGGCCGTTGGGAGTGATCACGTCTGTAGACAGACAACCCCACAGAATAAATATTAGAACATGTATTGGTAAACAAAGAGAAAACAGGTTAATAGATATTTTTGTCAGATTTCATGCTGATAAATGTGATAATTTTTTCACACACAGCTGTATGTTAGTATATGTATAGATATTCTAGTATATGATTGATAGGAGGAAAGGGGGGGGGGGGGGGGAAGAGAGAGAGAGAGAGAGAGAGAGAGAGAGAGAGACAGAGACAGAGAGAGACAGAGACAGAGAGAGAGAGAGAGGGGGGGGGGGGGGGGGGGGGGGGAAGAGAGAATGATGTAAGGGAGAAATTGAAAGATGTAATGTGAATCTCAAAGGAATACATAACACCAACTGTTGACACAATTTAGAGATTTAATACATCATCCCAACAAAAACAGCCATATAGGAGAATCTACACAGTAATATAAAAGACCACCCAAATAATTGTTAGGTGATTGTTTTAGGACTGCAAAGATTAGATTCATTATAGGAATATTTACTGATTCCATTGTCAAAATAGAGATGTCTTCAAGCAGAAATCTGGGGATAGATCCCATTTACAATGATTTAAAGATCTTATTGAGAGCTTCATAAATATCAGTATAAAGCATGATTAAAAAATGACTGACTGAAGAATAATTTATCAAGAAATGGCAAGCATAGAACATAATATGAGGTGAAAGTCAATAAGTAACAGGAATTGCATTATGCAGTGCATGGAAGTGTATGAATAATGGAAAATCTTATTTCAGAACACAACTGGATCTTAAGAAATACCACATCTTGGGGTTATGAGGAGTGAACAGTTTTCGTGTGTGCAATTTCAATTACCAAATGGCTGCCCCACTATTGGCTTGCACCATGGTAGTTCCGGTTTCAAGATGGCGACGGACGGTCGTGTTGTTTTGTGCTCGTTAACTTTTTCGCGTAGGGGATGGATTTATTCATCTCTTGCGTGTAATTGGTGTGCCAGGATGTAAAACCAGGAGTTTCTACTCAAGATCTGCGCGGGTGCTACGGAGTTCGTGCATCGAGCAAAGCCATCTTTGAGTGAGTTTTCAGCAGCGTGTGTGGTTTTCTCAGTCTGTGTTTACGTTTTTTCAACATGGCGGAACAACGTGTGTTCTTTGAGCGGTCAGCAGTCAACATACCGAAGCGGCGTGGTAGCCGCGCAGGGAGAAAGAAGCAAGGTAAGCATGGTGGTTTGAGGCGTTTTAGACTCAAGTGTCACCGTCTAGGACTCAGGAATATCCGTATTCTATATTGGAACTGTGCCAGTGTAAAACAACGGGGCTCTATTTTAGAAACCCTAGTTTACAGGAACGACATTGTAGCACTCCAGGAGACGAGACTGGGCGATCAGCTACTCCAAATTGCCGGCTTCAAATGTTTCTACAACAGACGACATCTAGGAATGGCGATTCTCGTTCGCGACAGCATGGTGGCGTCAGAGCTAGACATGTCCAGTTGGGACAGTGACGATATACAAATACAGGCGTTGAGAGTTCATTCCAGTATACCATTCGTGTTGGTTAATGTTTATGCCCGCAATGCGAGTGTGGACGCCCAGAAGTGGCAGTGCTTAAGTGGCATATTAGGCCACGAGAGAAATGTTATTTTCTGTGGTGACTTCAACACTAAAGGCAGATCATGGGGAAACATTTCCTCCAATACACAAGGGGAGGAGCTCGAGACTGCACTGGAAACCATCGACCTGGTTTGTATCAACAGTGGCTGTGTCACCAGGACAGCAAGCCGTCCGGGCGATGACAGTGCTATTGATCTGGCGCTATTTTCACCTTCACTCACTACAGTGTGTAGATGGGGTGTCCTAGGACACCATGGCAGCGACCACCACCCTTGCAGCATACTTGGTGGAGAAAGGCAGAACCAGGCAGCACAAGCTAAAGGTAAAGACGTTCCAGTATGACAGTACAGGGCAAGATGTGGTGAGTAAAATAAGACGTGACAAGCGCAGAACGTTTCAGGGCAGGAAAAAAAGCTGGGAGCAGCCACCGTGGTGGAGTTTCGAGGTGGAGAAGGCTTGGGTGGATAAGCGTAGTGCTGTAAGGAGATGGCAAAATGCCAAGAAGAACAGAGCTGGTCATCCTAGTCCCTGCTTGCACTTAGAAAGAGAGATGCACACAAAAGTAAGCTATTTAAAAAAACTGGTCAAGGTGGTTAAAAGCGAAAAATGGGCAGAGGTGTGTCAAAGAGTAAGCACAGACAAGTCACTGAAATTGTTCTGGCGACTACATAAAAGCATGAGTGGTGTAGTCAAGAATAAGAGCATTTCTGACTTCCAAGGTGCTGACCTCATCTGGCAGAGGACTGACGAGGACAAGGGCAAAGCCCTCTTTGAACGCTACCTTGAGCAGAGCAACCAGACAGACATGGGAGGCCGAAATCTGGCCAAGGAGGTCACCTCAGACAGATGCAAGGCCCAGAACACTTCGGATGAAGACACAGTGACAGTGAAAGAAATCAAGGCTGTGCTTCGACGATCAAAAAACAGTGCTCCAGGTCCTGATGGCATAAGATACGACGACATAAATAGGTGTACCGACAATGAGCTAGAGAAACTAGCAGACATGTACAACAACAGTATAGGGAGTGCTAGCATCAAGGAGGAATGGTTACACAGCTATCTGATTCCCTTGCCGAAGCCTGACAAAGACCACAAAAAAATTCAGGGATATCGAATTATAACCATGCAGAATACAATAGGCAAGCTGCTGGAGAAGGTAATTGCCAGGAAAATATCAAGCCAACTAGAGAGGCAAGGTGTTTTCCCACCTACCCTGGGTGGGTACCGTCCAAAAAGAGAAACCTGGACCAATGCAGCAGTCTTTGCCCAGGATGTCTATGAAGGTTTCCACTCAGGCACTGAAACCGTTGCTGCAGCGATTGATCTTGAGGACGCATACAACAGAGTACCACTGGATTTTTTAATGTTTCACCTTCTCAAACAAAATGTAAGTCCATTCCTCCTTAGTTGGATCGCTGCAGCCCTCTTCCAATGGAAAGTAGTTTTTAGATGTGGCAGTTGGACTTCGGAACCAACAACAATATATCCTGGCCTACCACAGGGATCACCATTATCTCCGGTACTGTTCAACGCCTACACAGTGAGAATCACCAGTGAGCAGATCACTGGACCTGGCAGGACATTGTCATATGCCGATGATGTTTTAGTGTATCGTCAGGGTAAGGATAGAGAGGAGGTTGCTGTGGAACTACAAACCGAACTCAATCGCATAAGTACTTGGTGTGATGAAGCTGGGGCAATGGTCAACCCAACAAAGGCAACAGTGACTTGGTTCTCGTTGAATAATCATATTGTCAACAATCCAACACCAACTGTAATGCTGTGTTCAGAGACGGTGGAAAGAACGCAGGCAATGAATTACCTGGGGATACGGTTTGATCGAAGCCTTGCTTATAATGTGCACATAGACCAGGTGATAACAAAGGCCAAGCGGGGTTTGGCAGCGATGCGGGTGATGGCGGCAGCAAACTGTGAGCAGCGCCATCTATGTCTTCTGTACGAGGGGCTGGTCATGTCTGTTTTGGAGTATGCAATGGCAATCCTGACTCTCAGCCATAAGCAGATAGAAAGGATGGAAAGGATACAGAATGAAGCTATGCGCATTATTCTTGGATGTACAAGAGATACAGCATGCAGGGCGATGCGCTACCTTCTTGATTTTCCAACCATTGAAGAGAGAATACAAGGTTGCAGGGCACGCGCCTACCTCAGAATTAACGCAAACACACAACATCCACTGCATAGTGAAATTAGGAAGGTGAAGGGCAGCAGGTTAAAAAGAGGACGGTCGTGGATGGGTCAAGCCGAAGACATTCTTCAACAGGTGTGTTCACTTGAGGACTTAGAACCTGGCGAGGAGTGGGTGCAAGTGCCAACAGACTTCTGCACATCCTTTTCAGTTTGCATCCAACTAGATAGAAAATGCAGACAAGAAAATCCGGCTGCTGTTGAGGCTGAAGTACAAGCGTTGATTTTCGAGAATTCGCTAGACGGTGACGCGGTCATCTACACAGATGGGTCGGTCGTCCGACATGTGAGAAGCTCATGGGCCTTTACAGCTCGGGCCGGAGGGAGAATTGTGAAGGAGGACTCTGGTGCTTTCACTGAAACCACAAGTAGCCTGACCATGGAAGTCATGGCAGTAAGTAAAGCAATAACATGGCTCGAGACACAGACATTCACTAGGGCTTGTTTCCTTAGCGACTCAATGAACATGATCAAGAGGATAGAGGAGGGGTCGATCCGAAGAGAATGGTTGCTGCCTCTGGAGCGGTCTCGGCTGGCAAAGATTAGTTTCATCTTCAGTGCCAGGGCATGCGGGAGTACAAGGAAATGAGCGGGCTGACAAGCTCGCAGGTGAGGCTACTGTGGAGGGCGGACGCGCCATGGACCAGGACGACATTCTGAATGCTCTACGAGAAGTAAGACTTTTGCGAGAACCAAGTGATGACTGTGAATCTACAACAATGGCCAGACTGCGAGAGCAGCAAATTAAAAGAGGGGTGGCCAAACAAGAACACTACGCAGGAAGCCAAAGAAGATTGATAAACCAACACAGAACTGGCGTCGTTAGCCGCTACACGTTGCGGGATTTGCTGAGGAGGGGATCCGAGCACTTATGGACTGAATGGTTCGATGTGCAATGAGGATGATCTGTCGACTAACTAACTAACTAACCATGGTAGAACTAAGAGGCGTTATTAATGTTTTTTTGTGTCAGAGGATGTGAAACCTTGTGAAATCTATAGAAGAATGATGGTTCAGTATGGTGACAGTTGTTTCAGTCAGGGGACAGTCTATGAATGGGTAGAAAGATACAGGAATCTGCAGGGAAAGTCATGATGACAATCTTTCAGGATATCAGGGGCCCTTTACTGGTGTATTTCTAGGAAAGGGATGATACTGTAACAGTTGTTTGTCCATTAAGAATGATGATGACCACTCATTTCATCCAGTGGGGGCTGAAAGTATGGAGCCATGAGTTCGAACCTAGCTGATAAGGCCTATTTTGGCTTTAACCTTTTACCGGGTGGAACGTCCATTTCCGTCCGATCGCTTAAATGGGCAGACCGCCTGAACACACCATTGTAACAACGCGATCTCTCGGCTTTCCGATACTTCCGACGGCTACTTTTGCTTTCGCCGATATCTTGACAACGTGGCCGCCATTTGCAAGCGCCTACTATGAATTTGAACGGACATTTTTTGATAGTTTTCGGGGTTTTTACGCTTAGTTTTTCAAAATGGATTTCGGCAATTCTTCAAGTGATAGCCGAGATTTCGCTAGGTTCAATTTAAGTGACATTAAAGGGCACGAAGTTGACTACTAATCGGAGCTAGATATCAGTGAAAAGCATTACTTTGCATTAGCAGTCGTGAGTCGGACTTTAAAAAAAGTGATTATGATTCTGAAAATGTTTTTGAAAATTGCCGTATAGATGACTGAAAATCACAAACAATAACTGAATTTCGTAAATATTTGTGTTCATATATGGATACCCAGCAACAGTCACATGAGTAACATATTCTGCATGCTTTCCCCTTCATTGTGTTGTTTATTTAACTAAAATCGGTTGACTAGCACCTTATTTGTGATGTTTTTCCTAATGCAACCCGAAATTTTATCGAACCTGAAAAAGTCTTGCCCGTTTAGGGCTAAAAAACGGACAAGTGTCTGCCCGGTAAAGGGTTAAATGTTCTTTGACAATGTGGGCAAAGAATGCTTGACGTTCCAGGAGGAGGATTTCCTGCAGTGGTTTTTCTGTCCAGCCTTTTCTTCAGCTCTTGCAGTCCTAGTTGCTTCACAAGTGACTGCACCCTTGCATAATGATGTATGCCAAAAATTGCAGTCTTTGGCAGCAGTCTCCCAGGTGTCAAAATGAATTCCAACAGCTTTAAGTGAGATTTTCAGAGTGTCTTTGAAGTGTTTCCTCTGGCCACTTTGGGAGTGTTTACCACAATGCAGCTCGCCATAAAAAATTTGTTTAGGGAGCCTGTGATCTGCATGTGAATTAAGTGACCAGACCAGCGAATATGATTCTTCATTAGTAGAGTATGGATGCTCTTTCTAGAACTTCGGTGTCTGGGATCTTGTCTTGCCATTTAATCTTCAATAGCTTCCTAAGGCAGACTGTGTGGAAGTGGTTTAATTTCCTAGCGTGTCGCTGATAAACAGTCCAGGTTTCACAAGCATATAGCAGTGTGGATAATACAAATGCTTTGTAGACTTTCAGCTTTGTTTGCAGGCTTATTCCATTTCTGTCTCATACATTCTGCCAAAGTCCATGCTGGCCTTGGAGATTCTTGCATTCACTTAGTCATCAATTGTGGCACCTTGTGACACAGTGCTGCCAAGATAGGTGAATTTGTCCACAAAACTTAGTCTATGACCATTCACCTTGATATTCGGCATGGTGTGATTATTCAGAAACTAACTAGTACTCAATACAATGCCATGCTAGTGAACAAACTGAAGCCCATGATACGATTAAACTGCTGGGGACTTTTCTCAAAAGGAGAATTCTTGCTGCTTGACAATGCCTGTCCTCATACAGCTGTGCGTACATTGGATATACAGAAATTTGAGGTCTTAAAACATCCAGCATACAGTCCAGATTTGGCTCCATCAGACTTTCACTTGTTTGGACCCTTGAAAGAACTATGTGAGGTCAGAGGTTTGTAGATGAGGTAATGGAGGCGGTTTCAGGCCACACCCAAAATTTTTTTCCTACAAGGCATCAACAAGCTAGTGGACCAAGTGTGTTGCCAGGCAGGGGGGACTTTGCTCAGAAATAACACACAAAATTTCTGGCTTTGCACTAGTGTAAACAAAATTATTTGTAAAATGTATGCATGTTAATTTAAGACAGTACAAGTAATGATGCAATGAAGGATTCTGACTCAATAGTTAAAATCAACTAAAAATGAATTGAGAAGAATGATTTCACATACGCATGCATGCACACACACATTATATATATCTCATCTAATCCAATCATGTTCCTCTTGTACCTTGCGGTGTCGAGGTTAAGTATAAACAGTGGGAGAGTGCCCGCTTATGGGCTTCATGTATCAATATTCCCATGGACTCTGTTATTCCCTGCGTCCATCGTTTAGGTGGTCGGCCTCTTCCTCTGCTTCCCTCTGGTCTGTACATCATTGCTTGTTGTGGTATACTGTTAATTGATGTGTTTGTGTGTGTGTATGTGTGTGTGTATATATATATATAAAAGAAGTAGAAAATGTACTAGTTCTGCCGTCTGCTGTATTTTTATTAATAGTTTGGCTAGGTATATTGACACCACCACCTAGCCACTCAAAAATCATGCATGCAAGTGTCCACACTCATGCACACACAAAATCCAAATGCAATAGATTCAGCAGGGAAAAAAATAAAATGTGCCTGGAAATGGCTAATGAAAGCAGAATATTATATACAGCTATAAGAAAAAGACAATATGCTTTGGTCATGTGGTCATGTATTTAAAAGAGGCTCTAGAAAACCTCTGTGATGACTGGAAAGATCAGTGGGAGAGGCAGATCAAGAGAGATGAACTGAGACGGTGGGATGGAGGAATATCATCAAGCAGAATTGATCCAGAACACAAAAGACTTTGATCTGTGGGAGACAAACGCCTAAGGCAGGTGGCAGGGCACATGATGATGATGAAGCAGAGAAAACCTACTACAGTTGCTCCACTAAATGCTAACTACGAATCCTAGACTATCTGCAGGCAAACATACACCTCATTAAGAATGGCACTGGGCTGTTAACTGAGCGGCTATGGGATAGCAACCACAACTTAGCTTACCAGGTACTCTTTGCAGCAGATGCTTTGCCTCTACCCCAGTGATATCTGACACCGTGGTAAAAATATGGGAGCAGTGGACGGCTGCGCGTTCCAGGCAGTAGCGATGGTAGATCTGTCGGTCTCCAGCTTCTTTGTCCAGGTTGAACTGAAAGATTGAGCCAAGCATGATACATAAGATTAGTAAGTGTTACCACTCATAAATAAACCCAAGACTTTTTATTTTTCTGTGTGTACAGAGAAGGGGTAAATACACACTACTTGGGCAACATAGTGTTACATTAACATGTCTGTGTTACATCAACGTGTCAGTGTTCGGTGTTACATTAACATGTCAATGTTACATTAACTAGTGTAACATTAACATGTCAGTGTAACATTAACATGTCAGTGTTACATTAACATGACAATGTTACATTAACATGTCAGTGTAACATTAACATGGCAGTGTAACATTAACATGTCAGTGTTACATTAACATGTCAGTGTTACATTAACTTTTCTGTGTTACATTAACATGTCAGTGTTACATTAACATGTCAGTGTTACATTAACATGTCAGTGTTACATTAACATGGCAGTGTTACATTAACATGTCAGTGTTACATTAACATGTCAGTGTTACATTAACTTTTCTGTGTTACATTAACATGTCAGTGTTACATTAACATGTCAGTGTTACATTAACATGTCAGTGTTACATTAACTTTTCTGTGTTACATTAAAATGTCAGTGTTACATTAACATGTCAGTGTTACATTAACTTTTCTGTGTTACATTAACATGTCAGTGTTATATTAACTTTTCTGTGTTACATTAGCATGTCAGTGTTACATTAACATGTCAGTGTTACATTAACATGTCAGTGTTACATTAACATGTCAGTGTTACATTAACATGTCAGTGTTACATTAACATGTCAGTGTTACATTAACATGTCAGTGTTACATTAACTTTTCTGTGTTACATTAACATGTCAGTGTTACATTAACTTTTCTGTGTTAAATTAGCATGTCAGTGTTACATTAACATGTCAGTGTTACATTAACTTTTCTGTGTTACATTAACATGTCAGGGTTACATTAACATGTCAGTGTTACATTAACTTTTCTGTGTTTCATTAACATGTCAGTGTTACATTAACATGTCAGTGTTACTTTAACATGTCAGTCAGTGTTACATTAACATGTCAGTGTTACATTAACTTTTCTGTGTTACATTAACATGTCAGGGTTACATTAACATGTCAGGGTTACATTAACATGTCAGTGTTACATTAACTTTTCTGTGTTACATTAACATGTCAGTGTTACATTAACATGTCAGTGTTACATTAACAAACCAGTGTTACATTAACCTGTCAGTGTTACATTAACTTAGAGTGCAGTATTAACTTGTAGTGATAAATTAACCTTTCAGTTCAGTATTACATAACTTGTTAATGCTACAGTAACTTGTGAGTACTAAATTAACCTGTCAGTGCTATATTAACTTGTTAGTGCTATATTAACTTGTTAGTGCTATATTAATCTGTTAGTGCTACATTAATCTGCCAGTGCTACATTAACCAATTACTAATACATTACACCATGACAGGAGAACTTCTCACTGTTACATGTTTCACTTTACTTTATTATCATCATCATCATCATATACTAACCTTGTCCAGGTTGTTATAAAAATCAACACTCCCAGCACACAAATATCTCCCAAGTAGAGTCGCATGTGTGGTGAAGATCAGCGCAGCATTGGTCTTCCTTGTCCTTGTATAGATCAGACCAGCTCCTGCCAGCCATTCATGGAAATGAGCTGTCACCATGGGTTCACCGGATGTGTTCTTAATAAACTGAAAGATTTTATCATATTGGAAAATGATTATATTTAATTAGTGAAAGGCCTCAAAACAGATGTCTTACATGTAACAAGGTGCATTTTAAAATGTATACCTTGTTAAATATATTTCCCCATAAAATCATCCAATATCTTGTATACATTTTTGATAAATATGAAGCATGGTGTGACATCGCATCAAATAAATATGAAATATTTGTATTGATAAAACATGCCTCTATTCACATCATTCATTAATAGTCCTTTATTTATTTATGGGGTATAGGAATACTTTATTTAAATCATTCACTGTCTTTTATTTATGGGGTAAAGAAATACTTTATGCCCTTGTTTTACCATGGTAAAATCAATCTTTCACTAACTCGCTTATACACTCACACGGTGTCTTGAAGAAAATCAAGAAAAATGCCTTGGTACCAAACCCTAGATTTATAAAGATGTAGGCTGATGTTCTACCACACTCTCATGGAACAGCCCTCATATCTTTATATTCATAAAGATAATCTGTGGAAACCCTAGGCCCTAATATTTGCTCCTAGCAATATGATAAATTAAATAAAGCCATCATACTGGCTCATACCAATATGATAAATTACATAAACCCTAACATCTCTTCATACTACCACAATAATTTACACACAGCTCTAATGCCACTTTACACCGCTGTGATAAATAATATAAAGCAAGTACCCAGCACTTTGTGCATAGAATCAATCATACAATATTTAATAGTACTCAGATTTCTAAGAAACATTAACTCAAAACAATGTATTCCATAGTGAATTTGAATAATCAAGACACAAAAAAACAGATTGAACGATCGCCTGGCATATTTCACTGCAGAATTGTTATCTTATTTTATTATATCTTAATGCTTTAGTTTATGTTGTGTGATTTTTGCAGTGTGTATCTGACGAGTGCAGCAAAATATGCCAGGCAATAAATTGTGTGATCTATTGTTTGTGTCTTTATTACATAAAATATTTACTCAATTTCTATTTATTTGTTACTGTTTACAAAATTAGGCTTCTCGATGGACAGCATTTCAGCTATCAAAGCTGAATACTTACATCAGTCAAGAACCAAGATACAAGAGCTCCAAATACAACAGCATCATTAGATTCCCGATCGTGCCATGGTATACCAATGTTGGATGTCTCCCATAGTTCATGCTTGAATTCATCGAGTTTCCAGGCTGCAGAACCAATGTCAAACAAGACAACTTTGGGATAGCCATCGATCAGCCAACGGCCAAAATAAACCTATAAATAAATAAAGTCTTATGATGGGCAATGAGTTTTTAAATTAATCAGCATTAGCATTTAAATCATTAAGTAGTTCACAATTTTAAAGATATTGAATTAATATTCTTACCTTGATTGATTGATTGATTGATTTAGGAACCGAAATCACAGCATTCGGGGCATTCCCATAAGTGTTCCGTTGTCAAAGACTCGCATATAGGCACATATAAGTAGATAAGAGTAGAAGTCAGGAATAAGTCTAAGACAGGATAGAGATAGCATCCCTACCCAGGGAATAGGGGATTCAAAGGGACAGAACATCCCTACCCAGGGAATAAGGGACAGAAGTAATGGAGAGAACCATGAACAGTTCTCCTGACTGGACACGCACGTGTCAAAAAGGGGACAAGGTAATACTTGACTAGAATTTACCCAGGTTAGAGTGGGGAAACCATTACCACGGGAAGTATCCATTAACAGTGGTAACTTTAGAATAGTTACTAATTAGCAGGCCACTTAATGCGTGCTGAATCGACGAGCACGCAAAACCTGCTGACGCACGAAGGGACACCCGCTCGTGGCTGGACACGCCACGCAAGTCAGACAGACGGGGACAGGACATCGTGTAGTGCAGATCGTTCTGAATACGATAGTGGTTTTTGTAGACATTAGTAATAGGGACGACTTGAAAGACTTAGATAATAGCCATTACCTTAGATAACGTTGTACAGTTATAATATATGATGTGTATGATCATTGTGGCTCTTAGCTCTTGGAGCTACTGTGAAAACTAGGCCAGAATAAAAAATTGATATCCTTTTGTACGACTTCGAGTTTTCGTTTGGTACAAAAGAAGAGTCCATGCATGCCTGTCAAAACTAGGTTGCTGACATCCGTCCCCATCCTCAGCAGCCAGCGAATAGTTCCAACACCAGCAGTACCAGTAGCAATCTGATTATATGTCCGTCTCGCCTTCCCTCTGAGCGTCGGTCTGACCCCCTTGTCACTCCTCGCTGTCTCATTCTTGCCAGACCATGGTGATCCATTTGCTCCTCCGAGGTGTACACATGCTCCCACAAGGCCGCAACCAAGTTTTGCAGGCAGACAGATTACAGGCGGACATATTGGCTGGCTCTGCAAAACTTGGCAAATATTCTTACCTTCTTACACATGTCCCCCACCTCCCAAGGTAGATGGGTGGGTGGGTGTGTATATGTGTGTGTGTGTGTGTGTGCACGCGCGCGCGTGGGGGAGTCATTTATTGTCCCGGAGAAGTTTCCTGCTATAGGTTTGTGATGTGATAGCACCATCACATTTTGTAGGCCTGAAAACAAGGAGGAATAGGTCATCAATCTTTCCCTCCCTCTGGCAAGCGACGAGCCCGGGCATCGAACTCGTGTCCGACCATGTTCATGACATTATCAGTGCAATTCGTCATCAACTTCGCTAGCACATCCACCTCTTTCAATCACAAGCAGATGTTACTTTAACTCATTCTATCCTAAGCAGTGGTTATTTAAAATCATAAAAGCTTGGCTCTACAGGGTTCGGGACCCATGGTAGAGCAGTGGCTAGCACATTTGCTGGCCGGCCCATTGGTCATGTGTTTGAACTCTCATGTCAACCCAGCCTGAAGCAGACACCAGGACTTGTACTGGGAAGTAAATGTGGCCGGTGTGATACTGAAGACAGCACCCAGTGTGTGCCAATTGATCTTTAAAAACATGGGACTGGCACCATATTCCAATACACCTCAAGGTGTGTAACAGGGTACGTATAAAACAGTGCCCCAATGAGGTTTTGCAGCCATAACTAATGGGCTAGCAGATGACCTTTGGCTATATAATGCTAGGCCCATATTTATTTCATCAAACTGCACTCAGGAGCTGATGTCACTTTTACTGCCTTAACTGATGCAAAATGTTCTGCATTTTCTTTTCCCTACTTGTCAACCTCAGAGCCATGTGGTCATCCAAAAAACAAAAACAAAATAGAGACAAATGATATAAACTTATAATAAAATTCCACAAAGAAGGTATTCATTACCTGTGTGTTAACGGAGCCCCAGCAAGAAGCAAAGAACAGTTATACTATAAGCTACTGTGCATGTTGTAAAAGGTGACTATGGGGTGTTGGTGTGAAGGTCATTATCACATCATCGTGTGCCGTGCCATGCCGGTTAGCGTGGGCGGTAATGTTTTGCCTCTCACTCAATCACCAGAATCGTGGATCAGCTCAGTGTTTCTGTCTCGACCATACATGGCCAAGCCATCCAGGTATTTACTTCTCTGCCCTCCCCTTTTTCTCTTCCCCTCGATCTTGCCAGTTGTCACCAGGTTCTCCAATTTATTTCTTCTCGTAACGTGATAAAAAAATTGTGACTGTCGTCTAAATTCTCTAATCAGTTTGCGGTTTTCATTTGTTTCTTGTAGGACTTGGTCATTGGTTATTCTGTTTGTCCATGGTATACTTTGCATTATCCTCAGAAACCACATTTCCACAGCCATCAGGTGTTTTTCAGCTTGTCTGCTCATTGTCCACGCTTCACATCCATATAAAAGTATAGGCTCAATGTAGCACCTAAACACTCTTTTTCTTGTAGAAATTGACATCTTTTTATTGGTCTTCAATATCTCTTCAAGGCATCTCCCATCAGATGTTATGACCGTTCCGAGATAATTACCGATTCACTTGTTTAAGAATATTCCCACTTTCTTGTATATCTTCTTCTTTCTTCTTTGTGTTCATCAGGAGTGTTTTTTCAGATGTGATTGACTTGTATATTACATTGTGGTATTTCCTTCTTCTTAGTGACAACCATAATCTGTGTCTACTTACAATTCTAATCCAAGTGTTCACTGTATGCAACAATCACTTCTACTAAATGTTGCAGATCCTGCTCACTGTCTACAATCAATACTGTATCATCCGCATATATAATGTTATTGATGTTATGTCCCCAAATGATTATTCCTTCCATATTGTCAACATTTCTGAAAATACTTTCACTGTACAGGGAAACAAAGGTGTGATGGTCACCTCATTCTTCAGCTGCAAAATTCAACCGTCAATAACAAGAGTTGGTTGAGGGCCATACTCCACTGAGATGAAAGGCAGAAGAAGATGGTACTCATCTTACTGGGTTTGTTTAACCTTAGAACTGTACTGATCATACAAAACATAAAAAATACCTCTTCAAGGGTTTGAATCCAAATTGACTGTGTCAGTAGGCAGGAGAAGCTACCAGAACCATAGTCAATAGTGCTCACCATTCTTTCATAGTTAATGGTGCTTTGGTTTTGAAGACAGTGTAAACACACCAAAATATAGTTTGAAGCTGAAAATATCACACAAATGTGATCCTTGCTGAAGCTAGAGTTTGTGTACTGTGTTGAGATTCTCCTTGTGCATCTGAGGGGAGACTGGAGCACTTATGAAGATATCCATGTAAAATTAAATATCTATTACAAAATAAATTAACCAAAAGCCACCTACCTTGATTCCAGCATTTCTCATGCCCGCAATTGTCTCTCGATACGAATGGAGGTGTGGCTCCAGAAGTTCTACCTCTGTGCGTACACAAGCTTCATTGTATGGACCTAATAAACAGTACTGTTCACCCCATTCTTCCACGGTCACATGTGCTTTGGTTTTGATAACAGTGTAAATACCGCCAACTATAATTAAAGAACAAAACAGTATACTTTTAACTTCCCTTCAAACTATGTTTATTCAGTGTCTGTTTCATTCAGTGTACACAAACTATCCGAAATACACAATTTACATAGACAACTATAAACACAAGTACATCGGCACATGAATTCCCAATTATATCAGCTGTCAGAGACCAGATATTTATGACTATGTGACCTAGCAGCTCTGAAAATTGGAAAGTAACAGAAAAGAGAGACATCAGATAAATTCAGTCATCACAATTTCACATGGTAGTATCTATTTTGGAACTTTCAGTACTATACACTGACTTCATTACAGACATGATCAACTTCTGTGCCACATTTACTCATCATCATCTTCCCCTTTTGCCATCAAGTGTCATGGGGTAGAAAAGTTGACATTCCAGCACCTGATGGGTAGCATTGGATGGTGTCCTTCCATGTCATTGTCTTTGATGTCAATCCATTTTCTTCTCGGACATGCTCTTGCTCTCATATCAAAGTTTCTTTGACAGTGACTGGTTTCCAAAGCATGCTATCCAATTGATGCAGGATGTTTGTCGTGTTTCGGCTTGACCGGTTTCCCCGGGAGTCTTTGTTTATTATTCTGACTATCCAGCAGTAAAAGAACCTGTACCTCTGTATGCCAAATTCAAATGTATTTATCAACCTGTACGCCGAAAATATAATGAGAAATGATGATATAAACCAGGGAGCAATATGATGCACTAAATATCGGTGGTCAGGAAATACTAGAGATTCGATATGCTGATGATACAGTATTGCTTTCCACATCACAGAATGGTAGAAAACTTAATAACTTCAACCCAAAGAAATAGTGAAAATCACAACTTATGTCTTAACATAGCAAAAACAAAGATAATGCATACAAGATAAAACTACTATGGAGAAAGAAATATAGGTTAATGAGATTGGAGGTGGTGGAAATTTTGAATATCTTGAGTCATTGATTACCAACAATGGGAACACAATGAAAGAAATTAAACGACGACAATCAATTGCTCTTCAAAAACTAAAACAACTGAATAAATTATGGAGTGGAACAGATAAAACTACAAAAATTAGATTTTTAAGAGCATGCATCTTTCCCATTGCAACATATGCCTGTGAGACCTGGACGCTTACTAAACAAGTTGAACAGCGCATAAATGCCTTTGAATACAAATGTTATAGACGGGTTCTAAGAATTCATACTTCAAGAGCTAAATACTGAAGAGGGTTGGCTATTAAAGACTGATAAAACACAGAAAATTGAAATATTTTGGTCACTTGAAACGTCATGAAAGTTTGGAGAGAACAATAATGGAGGGGTATATGCCTGGGAAGAGAGGAAGAGGAAGGCCAAAGAGAAGATGGGTGCAGGATGTGGCGGATGATCTCCAGATAGGTGTATCGGACGCGGGACATCTTGCTTGATGATGGAGAAATTTTCCAGAAGGTTGTTATGGGAGCGAGGTTCTGCAAGGGACATGCTACTGATTGAATGAATGATCAAACACATGCCCAACTGGATAAGACAGAATAATTGATACGTGATTGATTGAGACAATGAGTTTCATGCATTGTTTAATACACAAAATGGCTGCATGTTAAAGGTGGCAGAAGCAATTGCCATTAATTTACAGAAGCCAATTTTGTGCAAACAGAAAGACATGATAGTCAGTTTAAAATTACTGTGGTAGACAATTCAAATTACTGTGAATATGTGTGCTAAATATTTCAGCTTGAAGGATTTATCTAATTACTTTAGTTTATGTTGTGTGATTTCTGCAGTATGTACCTGACGAGATGCAACAAAATATGCCAGGCAATCTATTGTTTGTGTCTTTGTTATTCGAAAGAAATGATAGACTGATAAGAACAGAATGGTCCACTGTCACATTTATAGATGATAAAGACAGGAAGCTAATGAAAGACCCTAGCTACTAATAAATAGTAATACATGCAGAAGTGAATGAACTAATTAAAAAAAATGCTTGGAAGCAACAGAGCTGTGACTCCTTTGATGAATGTTGAGAATATCTTGGACTGCCAGAGTAACTAATAATGATTACCTGGAAGAGGCTAATGAAAGTATAACATTATATACAGCTATAAGAAAGATTTTGGCCATGTAATGAGTAGAGAGGCTTTGGAAAACATTGTGACAACTGGAAAGATCAATGGGAAAAGAGGTAAAGGCTGACTGAGAGAAATGATGCTGGATGGACAGATGTGGAGTGGAGGAGGAATATCAGCAGAGTTGATTCAGAACACCAAGAACCTAGATCTGTGGAGAGACATGAACACCTACGCCAGTTGGCAGGGCACATAAAGATGATGATGATGAATACATGTATAAGATCATTGCAACACAGACAAATTTAGAGTTGTGAAGGAACAAGAAAAGCTTGGCATTATCAAAGATTAAGGATCACCAACAAGGATCGAGATCTGTGGAAAACGAACACCTACCTACAACAGTTGGCAGGTCATATGAGGATGACGACGATAATGAATACATGCATTATGAGACCATTACGACAAGAAGCATTGGGAGTTTTGTAAACGAAGGAAGAAAAGCCTTGTATTATCAAAGACAACAGATACTAACTTTTTAAATTGCTTTACTGGCCTGATGCCGGTCTCCATGACGAAGAGTTTATGGACGCGGTTCGTGATCCCACATACCCGCGATCGAAACACAGCTGCGCATGATTTGGCAGCAGACCACATTGTGCTGGTGTTTTACAAAATAGTATGGGTGTCGATCGTTCAGGAAGCAATGGCAAACTACTGAACGTAAACTTGCCCAGACATTAACAACAGCAAAACATGCTGGTGTTGACTGCAAACGTCTTATAAAGGATATGCAATTAACTTTTTTAACTGGGTTGATAATCAAGTTTTCAGGATTTGAGGTTTTAAAACTGAACATAACCCATTACTGGCACCGCTGATCGTATACTGGTATGAACCTTCGGCCAGTCTGATGTGGACTAGGCCCAAGGTTCATACCGGAATATGATCAGCGTTGCCAGTAGTGGGTTGTGCTAAATTTTCAAATCAAGTTTTTGCCCAATCTTATATATTATTCAATTTCAAATACTTAGAATTCATCACCAAACAACAAAAGTCAACAAAATCATTAGCTGTAAAAGTCCTACAAAACAACCAGGAGTCCAAATACATCTTTTGATATCAATAATGTATCAATCCTAAACAGTGCAACTGAACGATGCATAAACTCTGCATCAGAAAATACTGATGCCTGTACAAAAAAGCACTAAACCAGACTTTTTGTACTGTACACATTTTATGCGTCTCCTGTGATGAATGTTGAGAATACCTTGGACTGCCAGAGTAACTTAAAAATGATTGCCTGGAAGAGGCTAATCAAAGTAGAACATTATATGCAGCTATGGTGTGATGATGCCGATGCCCTTGTCAACCCTGCAAAGGCAACGGTTACTTGGTTCTCACTAAACAACCACATTGTGAAAACAGACCTGCCGGCAGTAAGAATGGATGGGAGCATTCTGAGTAGAACCCAGTCAATGACATATCTTGGCGTGAGGCTTGATCGTAGCCTGTCCTTCAAAGATCATGTCGACTATGTCATAACGAAGGCTCGAAAAGGTTTGGCAGCAATGAGAGTCATGGCGACTGCCAATATCGAGCAAAGACTGCTATTACTTCTGTTCCAAGGACTTGTGCTTTCACGCATCGAGTATGCCCTGGCCATCCTCACTGTCAGCCCTACACAGATTGGAAGACTTGAAAAGGTACAAAACGAAGCCATGCGCATCATTTTGGGCTGCACGAGAGACACCAGCTGTGTAGCAATGAGATACCTCCTTGACTTCCCGACAATGGAACACAGGATCAAGATCTGGAGAGCTCGTGCATACTTAAAAATAAGTGCAGATGAGCAGCACCCTCTGCATGACGCTGTATTCAGAGAAAAGGGTGACAGGCTAAAGAGGGGCAAATCATGGATGGGTCGGGCGGAAGATGTCGTCGGACAGGTCTGCAGTCTTACCAGTATCAACCCCGGCAAGGAATGGGTGCCGGTGCCTCCAGCTTTTAAGTGTACCTTCTCCTGCATTATCACACTCGACAGACGGTGCAGAGAGCAGAACCCTGCCGCTGTCAATGCAGAGGTTAACGCGCTCATCTATGATCACTCAGATAGCCCCGAAGTGCTCATCTATACAGATGGATCTGTTGTAAAGCAGCAGAGAAGTGCGTGGGCATTTACAGCCCGTTCAGCGGGCCGAACCGTTCAAGAATCCAGTGGTGCCCACTCTATGACCACGAGCAGCATGACGATGGAGGTGATGGCAGTTACACAGGCTTTCATATGGCTGGAATCACAGCATTATACCAACGTGTGTGCACTAAGTGATTCAATGAGCATGATTCAGAAGGTCGAAGCTGGATCTGTACGTAGACAGTGGACTGAGTCGCTGCGGAAGTCTGTTGTCCGCAAAGTCACCTTCATCTTCGTCCCGGGACATGCTGGAGTCGAGGGAAATGAACGAGCTGATAAATTGGCTGGCTCTGCACCCCCTGTAGATGGCCAGCCCATGGATCGTGCCGATGTCATTAACGCCCTTAAAGATATGGCGAGAACAGAGGATTTTGACGCCAGTGATTCCACATCGCTTTCCAGGATGAAAGACCTGGGAGTAAGAATCGGCACAGCCAGACGCGAGAGGTACATCGGGAAAACAAAGCGCCTCGTCAACCAACACAGAACTGGCACTATTAGCCACCGGACGCTGATGCATATGCTGGGGGGAGGATCTGAGCACCTATGGACATGTCCGGAGTGCAACGAAGATACCCCAACTGATAACTGATAACTGATAACTGATGCAGCTATAACAATGAGACAAACAGCATTCTTTAGTCATACAATGAAGAGAGGCTTTGAAAAACACATTTTTTAAAAAATGTTGCAAATCCCTTGCAGGACGTTGCAGTCAACACCAGAATTTTTCAGCTGCTGTTGATGTACTAGGCAAATTTTACATTCAGTAGTTTGCCATTGCTTTCTGAACGACTGGCTCCCATACCAGCACGTTATAACACAACGCGACACGGTCTGCTGCACAAATCGGTCGCGGCTGCGTTACGAACGCCTGGTAAGCGGCTCACGAACCATGTTCGCAAGCCTTTGGCCACGGATAACTGTATCTAATAGCGGACAGAAAGCAAACTGCACAGGTTATCTTCTGGTCATCGTCTGCTGTGAATTATTTTAGGGAGTTTTTGGTTTTTCTCTCCTGCACCAGGTGCTGAATAACACTGGTATAACTACTAAGTATCCAATAATGTGATTCAATAAACAGCAGCCCTAAATATTAACATGAAAGTCCCTATATAATTTGACACTATATCATGTTACCAAATGCACCAAAAATAAATTTATGGATATGATCGGCACCATAAAGACAAGGGAGAGTAGGAGAAGTAATAAGAATCAAACTTTGATATTTTATAAGATTTATAAAAAAAATAAAAAACAATCAGCTTTTGCAACTTGACTGGCAACTACAAATAATTGCTAAATTTTTCAGTACTGTTTCCTGTTCCTGCGTAACAAGCAAATGTATTTAGTAAAACAAGGTTGTGAAATAAAGCATCTACAAAACCCCTTTTCTCCCATCAAATAAATGATCATCACTAGCAAACAGATCTTCATGAATGATCTTCATTCATCAACGTGGTATTTATGACAAAGATGGACAGAGTGAAAACACACATTTGCAATCCAGAATCTTAATTTCTTTACTCTAAATCTGTTAAAATCGGCTCTTTGTAAATCGGCTCCGTGGCTAAAGGCTTGCGAACGCGGTTTGTGAGCCGGGTACCAGGCGTTCGAAGCTCAGCTGCGACTGATTTGTGCAGCAGACCGTGTCGCAGTTGTGTTATAATGTGCTGGTATGGGAGCCGGTCGTTCAGAAAGCAATGGCAAACTACTGAACGTAACACTTGCCTAGTACATCAACAGCAGCTGAAAAATGCTGGTGTTGACTGCAACGTCCTGTAAAGGATACGCAACTTTAAAAAAAAAAAAAAATCTGTTACTGATGTTTGATGCACAATCATTTTTAAAAAATTTTCTTTCAGAGATTTGAATGGTGTACATACATTATATTGTGTCAGCTAGCAAGATGAATTTCATAACGATTTCTGAAAAATCAGACACTGTAACTAGGGAAAGAAACACAAATATAACGATAAACAAAAACCAGACAACAAAACAGCTGAATGACAGTAATTATCTGGGCAAAAAAAAAGTATCTTTACACTGCAAAGCCATCTTGTATCCTGCAATGAATGCAGACGATGCTCTAGACCACTGGCTGAAGACCTTTCTAAGTATATTTGATAAGCATGTTCCATTTAAGGAAGTTCGTGTTAAACATCACACTAAGCCCCGTGGATCACACAGGAGGTAGTTGAACTTATGAGAGACCGGGACAGGGCACATAAAAATAGAGACCTAACTATGTACTGTAGTCTGAGAAACAAAGTTCAATATGTTATTCGAAAGGAAAAGAAAAACTATTTTAAGAACTTAATATTAGATAAAACCAACACTAAAGATATATGGAAAGCAATTAATACCTTGACAAACAAACACAAATCATCACAATCAATACCATCAAATCAGGTTATATGTGATCAATTCAGTAGATTCTTTCAGTCCGACATAAACCAACTGAAGGCTGCAATACCAGATGCGCCTCATGACATATCTTTATTATCATCATTCTGTGAAAACAAATGCTATGGAGACATTCCCTCCAACATACCGCTAATGACGACCACAGAAGTATTTACGCATCTCAGTAACCTAAAGAACAATAACTCATCAGGAATTGATGGAATCAGTAATCGTATCCTTCGCCATGCTGCACCGGCGATCTGCGAGTCACTAACTTTTATATATAATCAATGTCTCACTAAAGGTCACTTCCCATCAGCTTTAAAAATGCTAAAGTGTATCCTCACTTAAAAGCTGGTTCTCTAGACGATTGTCTCATGAGTAATTATAGGCCAATTTCCATATTATCCTCACTATCCAAACCACTAGAAAAGCACATCCACAAAACAACACTAGAGCACTTAGTTCGCCACAAACTAATAGTTGACAGTCAGTCAGGATTTCGGCCAAAATATTCTTGTCATACGGCCCTAACAAACATGATAGAAAACTGGCATCAAAATATTAACAACAATACTCTATGTGGAGCGGTGTTTATAGACTTTAGAAAAGCGTTCGATATGATAGATCATAATATTCTAATTAAAAAACTAGAAACAATGAAAGTAAGCTTTAAAATAGTGACATTAATAAAATCATTTTTATTAGACAGAAAACAAATAGTATCACACAATCAATCTTTATCTCAAGCCATTACCATTAATATTGGAGTACCGCAGGGATCTATTCTTGGCCCTCTGTTATTTGCCATTTATATAAACGATCTTCCCTTATATCTGTCGTCGTCCTGCGATCTATTTGCAGATGACTGCACAGTATATACAAACGCTATTGATCGTATTGTGCTAGAAGTATCATTGCAACAGGAAATAAATAGGGTAGTTAACTGGAGTCATACAAACCGCATGCAAATCAACATTTCTAAAACAAAATCTATGTTAATAGGAACCAGGCAAAGACTTCACACGCTAAACTCGCAGAGAACTCTACAGCTGCACATTGGTAGCATGCCTATAGAAAGTGTAACCGAGCACAAGGCACTGGGTCTTATCATAGATCAAAATCTAACCTTTAACTCACATGTTCATGATCTTGTTAAACAAATAGCCAAAAAAGTATATCAACTTGCCAAAATTAAACATTTCCTTGATGAAAACACAAGAAAGATATTCTATACTTCCCACATACAAACACATATTGATTATTGCTCCACAATCTGGGATGGATGTTCCAAATCAATAACAAAACGCCTATATTCACTCCAGAAAAGGGCAGTGCGTTTAATTAATGGTGAAAAGCTCACCGACAATTCTAACCTACATAAACGTCTTCGGTTACTGCCACTCCACAAACGACTACTTTTTAATAAGGCCAAACTAATTCACAAAATCCTATTTCAAAATGCTCCAAGCTACCTTTGGCCATTGTTTAAATATAACGGAAGACATAGCGAGCGACTAAATATACTTCATGTCCCTAAACCTAGGATAGACTTATATAAAACAAGCTTAGCATACTCTGCCGCTCACTTGTGGAACAATCTTCCACAAGATATCAAAGACACCACAAATCATTATACATACATTCGCAATCTGTTTGAACACTACCTCAGTACTGACTACAAGCCCCCATAAACAAAACCAAAAACAAAAAAATACAATAATAATGGTAAATTATCTCAAACGACAACTAGCCAAAAAACATTCCCATATGTATGGCACGTTACACCTTCCTTAGGTATTTATAATGCCCATGTTAAAAATTGCCTCAGTGAGTCATTTGTTATTGATTATTTGTCATGCGTTATAATGCTATTGTTCTTTTGTTGTCAAAAATTTGCTTCATAAGTGATGTTGAATGAGGAAATTGTGAAGAAGGGCAGAATGTCAGATGGGCCTGCGTGCCCAATTCTTAACCCTTTGAAAATAAAGATGTTCAAAAGATGTTCAGCTATACTAGTTATAGTTATACTATAACATAGTAATTAGTATAGTAGTTTAACTGATTCACTGCCATGAGCCGACTAAACGGCTCAATGGAACTACTCTAGACTACCAGAAACTGATAGGTTGGCTTAGTATTGACAGCGCATTATTTGTTTCATTTCTTTTATATTCTGCAATTTTAAGTGCCCCGTAAATGAAAATTTACACATAGAAAAGATATGCCCTTCGAACAGTATCAGAGAAGTTACTTACTTAGTTTTTCCTCTTCAGCCCAAAGCGGCGCATAGGGCAAAGTCATGGCTCTCCATGTCTGGTGGATTAATCGTTTTTAAAGACAAATCGATTGTAATAGTGTTTTGTTATTGGTTTAGAAATGGCAATGCCCTCTGTTCTCTACTTCATATATTTACATTAGATTATAATTTTAAACAATTTTAGATTATAGTTATTCTGATTTAAAGGACTTTGTGAAAGATCCTAAACTGATAGCACATGGTTAACCTTTTACCGGGCAAATCATCCGAATGCGTCCTTACCCCGGAACGAGCAAACCGTCTGAATGCGTCCGAGCTACTACTAGCATTGTAAAAACGTGATCGTCGTGGCTTTCAGAGAATTCTGATTATTTACTTTCAGTTTCACCGATAGCTTGACAATGTGGCCGCCATTTGCAAGCGTGTACTATGAATGTGAACTGATTTTGTTTATAGTTTTCGGGGTTTTTACACTTAGTTTTTCAAAACGGATTTTGACGATTCTTCAAGTGACAGTGGAGATTTCGCTGGGTTCAATTTAAGTGACATTTAAGTGCACAAATTTGACTGAATCAGAGCTAGATATCAGTGATCGGCGTTACTTTGCGTTAGCAGTCGTGAGTAGGACTTTAAAGAAAGTGATTCTGATTCTGAAAATGTGTTTGTAAATTGCTGTATAAATGACTGACAATCACAAACAATATGTTGTATTTTGTAAATATCTGTGTTCATGTGTGGATTACCGGGAACATTCACGTAAGTAAAATACTCTGCATGCTTTTTACTTCATATTGTTTTTTATTTAAGTAAAATCGTTTGACTAACATCTTTTATGTGATGATTTTACTAACGTAACCCGAAATTTTACCAAACCTCAAAATTCTTCTTGCCCGTTCAGGGTTACAAAATGGACAAAAGTCTGCCCTGTAAAGGGTTAATGTAGGTTATTTAGTTAAATTATTTAGTATGCAGCCATAATGGAAAACAAAACTAACAGTGAAAGTTCGTCAACATATGAAGGCACATGTCGAATTATGCTTGCTAAAATGGGCCACACTTGCGCCCTAAAGCTTGCTTTGAAGCCTATCACAAATAAGCTTAGCAGTACTGTAAATAACAATAAACATAAATGTGTATATATTGTTAATCTATTGAGAACGCGTCTGCTAAGTGTTTTCCCCTGATTTTCTCCATTTTGCTGTGAAAATGACATGCTTATAAATATGCAGTTATAATTATTTTTGGATGGTTTTTAAGGAGCAATTCTTATACTGGTGAAGAAAAGTGGTGTGTATTTCATTATTCAGAAAATTTAACAGGTTTATCTTCAAAGGATGAGAAATAACACCTTAGTAAGTGGAAATTTTAAATAATTGTCACCTCTGTAATTTAAATTGTTACAAAATATATCATTATTATTATTATATTTATAACCTTTCATATAATTATCGACACTGGCATGTTCTTTGTGCAATCTCCTTTAATTTGAAACATAATAAATATATCTGCTACAATATTAACAACTTTTACATCATTATTGTTACACACACCCATTTCCAATATTCTGCCATGAATTTTTGTTTGGTCCAAACCAACTTTTTTGTTTGGCAGTGAATCAGTTAAGTAAGTAGAAAGAAAGCACACAAGGTACGAACCCGAACCTGTACTGTAACTAGCTATATCGATCGTGCCATGACCCAAACTGAAAACGGAAGTGATGTACCGCACCACCCCAGCCTGTCTCATTGTGTCAGCAAAATGGCAGCTGTAAAGACCATTCATCCTTATGACGTCATTCATTCATTCATTCAAATATCACATGACAATAGCAGACGCCTTCTTAGGTTAAGACAAAAGGTTAGTCTAATATTCCGTGAAACAGCGATTGGTTGAAATTATTGTGACCTTTTAAATAAATGTAATTATTTGATACACGATAATTAATTTTTATTTTTTAGAGGTGATTTGTAACTATATGAATATGTTGAGATGGATTTTCAAATTCCGCACCCACTTTTATATATATATTTGGAGAGTTTCATCGCCAATCGTCTTCCATTTGTGGTATTAAAAAAATAATTCTGCGGGGATGTTTCAACTTTGTGAATGGAAACTCAAGATGGCAGCCGACGTAAATATCGATTGGAATCAGCTCACATCGCGCAATTTGAACTACTAAAGTTAAATAAAATACAAGTTTAAAGATTATTAATAATTTATTAGTATACTTGTACTATTATTTTATCATTTAACATGACGGAACATATTAATGAAGTCATATTTCATATCCATCAATGACCCGTTTGATACAATGTCGGATGGACCAGAAGCAGATAAAATGAGACAATAAAAAGCCTCAAAAGTACGGGGAACATGAGAAAAAATCTTAACTGTCTCACCTTCACAAAAATGTGAATATCTCCACTTAGAATTGACATACAGGCATCATTGAGATACAATTAGATTTGGGTTTTCAAGGCCTATCAACCTGAGGTGGTCACATTTGTAAATACTCAATTTAAAATCATGACTGTAACTGTGTAACAACTAAGTAACCTCCAAAGTAGTCCAAACCGTTACAGCACCTTACTGAAGGAACAATTGCACATGGACAAACAACCTGTATGGCTTAGCAGATCACTATGACAACGATGAAGATTTACAATCGCCTTGCCACTAAAACTTAACAATCAATTATAACAAGTATACTATTACTAGGTTGGCAGGTAGTTGAAGTTGAGGTAGGCGGTGGTGTGTAGTGTGAAACTTGACTGAAACAGTAAATATACAACACATGTTTTGAAATCGGTGTCCAAACTGTGTTACCTTTATTTGCAACTTCCCATGCAATTTCAAAAAGCCACTTATTCTGTGCAGTTGCTTGGGCGCCTCTATCAAGTACCAGATCATCCAAATCAGGTTCGACATTTTTAAGCGTACGATAAAAGCTGTTCCTTCTTCTTGCCTGGAACGCCATGTCTGACTGTCTTTAGGTCAGGAGGTGAAGGTCAACGTATGCAATAATTCGTTCACCAGCCTTGACCTCTGCACTAACAAGACGGGCATCCAGGAGAAATGTGATAACGGTAACTCTATCTACTATTACCACAACCAAGGCCGGACCCGGAATAAGTAACGACAAGCAACCAGAGAAGACACACGAAATCTCCCACGATGTTATATGACCGTCTGCGAGTGATCACTCACTCAAGCTGCTTTTGCTGACTCGGGAAATGTCTCGTGTTCTTGTTACGATTTGCGCGTTTAAATCCACGCGAGAATAACGCTAACTTTCCAGTAACGTTTTGTAGCTCTTTCTGGCCAAGACAACAGTTACCCTCACGGTAATACATGTGTGAATAATATTGACTTGAATTACTAAGTCGAGAGAGTCAATCATAGAAAAAAGTGTATAAACCATACGGTATACTAACTATACATGGCATATCATATATGTCGTACGATTCAGTGCACATTGGGCATTACCAAACAGCAGGAGTTCAAACTTCAAATTGTGAACTTCAAAGTCATAGTATAATTTTTTTAAAGGGTGGTGGGGGGGGGGGGGGGGGGGGGTTAAAGCAAAAGGATCGACTTTGTTGCACTGGGTTTTATCCTACATGCCTGTCTCTGAACGGCCTGCCAAACGCGTGGCACAGAGCACGAATCCGTAGCTTCAGCGACGACCCCCAGGAGTCCCCGAGAAAATTACACCCCCCCCCCCCCCCAGTAACGACCAAATCCTAGGGATGGGGGGGGGGGGGTCTCCGAGACCTGTGTACTCGTTAACCCTCAACCTTTGGAGTCAGAGAAAGCAAAGCAATTCAGCTGTCAGATAAACAAAGTATTCCAGAAGTCAGAAAAACAAAGTTTGTCTGTCTGCATGAATGCACTTACGTGCGTGTACGTTGGTACGTGAGTGCTTACGTAGGTGTGTGTGAGAAAGAGAGAGAAAGAGAGAGTATGTGTCTCTGTGCGTGCGCGTGTGTGCATTTTATGCATATTTGGTAAAGTATACACAAAATTATAATCGTCAGTAGTGATTCGGGAGCGGGGTGAAAAAAAGGGTTGGAGAGAGAGAGAGAGAGAGAGAGAGAGAGAGAGAGAGAGAGAGAGAGAGAGAGAGAGAGAGAGAGAGAGAGAGAGAGAGAGAGAGAGAGACAGACAGACAGACAGACAGACAGAGACAGAGAGAGAGAGATCCTGATTTTTAGTAACAAACAGCAAAACTTCTCTATCAGAACTGTTGGCACTGTGCGTAGCGATAGAACCGCTTATTGCATATTAAACAAAGAACCCCCGTTTTGACGTCATGGTGAGTACTGGATACCTGTGCTAGCCCCGTGTGTCTAGACACTCGGTGGATGATACGGTCAGTATTATGCTGGAAGCCTTTAATTCCCAGGATGCTAACTGGTGCCTATTTTAAACTGTGTCCACCCAGGGGCCACAGTGACTGAAAGGAAATAGAAGAAATAATCCACATCAAATGGGATTAGAAAAGATGACCGCCGGACAGGCAGGCAAGCATGCTAGCCACTGCACTACGGCGGCTCCGCTCATTGTGTGGTTGTGTGGAGGTAATCACAGTTGCAAGTCTACGGGACTGCGACTGGCCTCTAAAGGTGCAGCGTGTGGTGAAAGGTAAGCTCAATATACAGAGGTGATTCAAAACAATGTATTTATTCCCTTAGTTAATTTAAGGACACCGTCTCCATGGCCAAAGGCTTGCGAACGCGGTTCGTGAGCCGCTTACCAGGCGTTCGAAACTCAGCCGCGACCGATTTGTGCAGCAGACCGTGTCGCGTTGGGTTATAACATGTTAGTATGGGATCCGGTGGTTCAGAAAGCAATGGCAAACTACTGAACGTAAAAACTTGCCTAGTACACTCAACGTCAGAAATATTATCTAGAATCGCACTGGCATCTGGTGCCTTCAATAAACTGTCAAACACCTGGAAGTCAAAGACACTCAGCAAACATACGAAACTTAAAATCTTCAACTCTTGTGTGATTCCATTGTTAACGTATGGATGTGAGAGTTGGAAATCAACGGTAGCTTTAGATTTAAAAAAAAATTAGACAATTTTGAGAACAAATTTCTTAGAAGAATTCTAAACCTCCACTGGACAGATTTCAGAACCAATACGCAAATAAGACAAGAGACTACGCAGAATATTGTATCCAATTTTATAAGAAAACGCCGTTGGAACTACATCGGCCATGTACACAGAATGGACAAGACTAGACTCCCCAACCAAGCCCTCTTATGGTCACCAATAGGGAAAAGAAAACAGGGAAGACCAAGAGAGACCCTGCGTAGAACCATCATCAGAGAAGGCTCATTCAACGGCCAAGTAAATATCCAAGATCTACAACAGGTAGCAGCGAACCGCCGGACATGGAGAGCCGTGACTTCTGCCCTATGCGCCGCTTTAGGCTCTAGAGGAAAGACTAACTAACTAACTAACTAACTAACTAACTAACTAACTAACTAACATCAATAGCAGATGAAAAATGCTGGTGTCGACTGCAACGTCCTGCAAGGGATATGCAACATTTAAAAAATGTAAGCATAGAAACCAGAAACAATGTGTTGCACTATTTATGGCCTGGCATGTTTCGCTGCATCTCGTCAAGCACATAATGTGCGAAACATGCCAGGCAATACATCGTGCAACATAATGTTTGTGGCTTCTGTGTTTAAATATCAGAGCTCTGCTTGAAACAGACACAAAACAATTTCTTTAAAAATCGACACCCTCGCACTCCTCCGCCAAAAAACGAAAATCGGACAAATACAGATGAAGACGTGTGTATGCGTGTAGTAGATCTATTTGACGATATCCGTTTTGCTGTAACGTTTTTATAAAGTGCATTGTCAAAGAACATTTCGAGCCAAAATAGGCCTTATCAGCCATCTTAGAACTCACGGCTCCATACTTTCAACCTCACTGGATGAAATTAATGGTCATCATCATTCTTGATGGACAAACAACAACATTAGTCATTATATAAAGTGTAGCATAAAGTGAACCCCAACCCCAGATTGATTCACTAGGCAATTTTACTGTAACGGAAGTCCTCGTAATCTCATCCCGTTTTGCTTGAATAGGGATAGACCTGCCCTAAAACTTGTGTATTTTTGTATGCATATATTTGTTTGGTCTGAGGAAAAGTGCCGACAGAAGACTTGGACTGCTGACCGCTTCCGGCCACGTGAACAAGCATTCCTTCAGTGATTTCAGAAAACCCGAAGTTGGGAGGAGGTTTCGAGTCAACTAGGCTATAAACACACATATAAACACACATTTATAATGTCAAAGCGAAATTATTGTGGCTCTTGTTAAGCCTGATATTTTAAAAACAAAATATAGAGAATCATAGTGACAACAATCCCCCCCCCCCTCACCACCCAACGGACAGGTGCTTGGTCATGAAAAGACAAAGGTCAAGGATTTCTACACCCGCAACAATATTTGAAACAGTCAAGTGCAGCCATTGACTCAACTTAAATCACCACTCACCATCGCAATCAACGATAATAAGGACCACTGTGTATCGTCGTGGTTTACTTACCACCATTGAGCTAGATCTCAACTAATATAGCAGTTGTGTTAAGTGCCTTGCCGCACAAAATAATATAAATTTGGATATTGTTCAACATCGTTAGAATCAAGAGAAAGACATTGCTTAAAATAGTAACTAAAAACCAAGCTGAATCCAGTCATCCCGCCCGGAGATTCGAGTACGTCATTGTCAACAGAGGAGGAGAAGGAGCAGAGAAGAGATCCTGAAGTACACGTTTGCCAGCAGCAAGGACAAGAATCTGCAGATAACTGCTCGACACCCGTCGGCCACCTCTACAAACATTCAAACAAATAGTCTAAACCAATTAGGGCTCAAGAACAGTTGTCTATGATTAAAACATAAACCAGGAATAATACAGGTTAGCCTGGCAGGAAATATAGATATCAAGATCAAACTTAGGAATCAGGGGAAAGTGTTTAAACCATATATGCGTCCCTGTAGCATCCCGTGGTGCACACGAAATGTTTTAAAAATACATTAATTGTTGTGATTTTAAATTTCTACTAAACCTATTTTGTTATGATAGTGACTAATATTAGAATAATAATATTGTGTGACGAAGCGAACGGTAGACCCCGAGGTAGACCAAGAAGACGGTGGAGAGATAATATATATACAGACCTACAAGCACTTGGAATCAACGACTGGCAAGAGAGGGTCAACCAGAGAGAGACGAATGGAGACGGATTGTATCTGCTGCAAAGAACCTCAATGGCTCGGAACGCTGAAGAAGAAGAAGAAGCGAACGGATTGCAACTTTATTTGTTAATCTATCTCCTTGTTTGTGAGACAGGATTAGTTTTTTGGGCTCATTTATCTTCCAAATTAGCAGAAAACAACTGGCCTACTGTCTTTATCTAAATACGGTTGTTCGCTATCCCTTTTCCGCCTGGCACTGTCAGAAGATTTGGTCAGATCTGGGACCTATTGTATCAGTCTAGAATCACGAGCCTTTTTAGTCTCTTATTCAGCAGTGACTAGTCTTTCTGTGTTCTGAAAGTCTATTTGTCGCTTCTTTTGAATAGTTTCTATCCAAAAAGCTAGCGCTACGCTACATTTACGTTCAATCGTCTGCCATTGCTTTCTGAATGAGACGTCAGCATTTAAGACCAACTGACAAATGTGCAAGGCGGAGTACCCGTTTAGCGCCATGCCCCCCCCCCCCCCACCATTAGGGTTACTTGAAGCCGTGGAAGCAGGTGGTGGATGGAGTGTGAGAGCAGCCGACAGATTGTTGTTGGTTATGGTTTGCACTCTACGGCGATAGGCAGATGATCTCTTCAGTAGAGACAATGGCTATGGCCACCGACCAGTACAATCACTGCCCAGAAGGAAAGCAACAGCAAACTACCTTTTGCCAAACTTGCCAAGAAACCTAACAATCATGAAATAAAACATATAATGGGAAGACTTCGTACGGAAATGAAAGAAGAGATTAACATGGTTCAAGCCGGATTTAGACAAGGAAGAGGAACAAGGGATCACATACTCAATTTGCGTTTAATAATAGAGAAGTGTTGAGCATATAATGTAAACCTATTCTCATGTTTTGTAGATTATTCAAAGACATTTGACTGTACAATATGAGAAACTTTGTGAAATCATGAGGGAAATGGATTGTAGTACATTTGATAAAAATGCTCTATCTAGACCAGCAAGCAGCGGTTAGAATAGATGACGGGACAGCAGATTGGTTTGACATCAAGCAAAGCGTCCGTCAGGGCTGTGTGCTGTCCCTTTATTTGTTTAACCTCTACGCCGAAAATACAATGAGAAATGTCAGAGATGATATAGCCAAAGAAAGATATCTCATCTCATCTTATCATGTTTCTCTTGTACCTTGCGGTGTCAAGGTGAAGTATAAACTTCGTGAGAGTACCCGATTATGGGCTTCATATATCGATATTCCCATGGACTCTGCTATTCCCTCCGTCCAACGTTTACTTGGTCGGCCTCTTCCTCTGTTTCCATCTGGTCTGTACATCATTGCTTGTTGTGGTATGCTGTTGACTGGTAAGAACGATATGAAACCCTAAATATCAGTGGTCATGAAATACCAGAGATTCGATATGCTGTTGACACAGTACTACTAACTACTATCCACATCACAGAATGGTATAGAAAAACTAATAACCTCAACCCAAAAAAATCGTAAAAATCACAACTTACAAGTATATCTTATTTAGCAATAAACGAAGAAAATGCATACAGATAAAACTAATATGGGGAGAGAAATATATGTTAATGATGAAAAATTGGAGGTGGTGGAAAATTATTTGGGTCACTAATTACCAACAAATTAAGAAAATTAAAATACGAATATGTATTGATCTTCAGAAACTAAAACAACTGAATACATTGTAAAGAGGGACAGATAGAACTACAAAAATTAGATTTCTAAGAACACGCATCTTTCCCATTGCAACATACGCATGTGAGACCTGGACACCAACTAAACAAGCAAAACAGCACATAAATGATTTTGAGTATAAATGTTATATACGAGTATATAAGAGTATCTTTGATACAGAAAAGAACAAATCCACCCTTTTTGGCAAGAAATAAATTTTGAAGATGTCTACTAACAACGATAAAACAAAGGAAATTGAAATATTTTGGTCACTTGAAACGCCATGTAAGTTTGGAAAGTACAAATATAGAGGACTATATGCCTGGGGCCGGTCTCCCTGGCCTAGGTGTTAACGCTTTTTCCGTAATCCCGTATATTCTCATAAGTAACGTAACCTGCGCGAGAATCGGTAGCCGTTCTCGCCGCTTTGGTAACTTAGGGGTATGTGAGCAGGTCGCTCAGAAAGCAATGGCAAACTACTGAGCGTAACCTTTCCTAGTACATCAACAGCAGCTGAAAAAATGTTGATATTGACTGCAACGTCATATAAGGGAAATGGGAAATAAATATGCCTGGGAAGAGAAGAAGAGGAAGGCTAGTTAGTTAGTTAGTTAGTCGACAGATCATCCTCATTGCACATCGAACCATTCAGTCCATAAGTGCTCGGATCCCCTCCTCAGCAAATCCCGCAACGTGTAGCGGCTAACGACGCCAGTTCTGTGTTGGTTTATAAATCTTCTTTGGCTTCCTGCGTAGTGTTCTTGTTTGGCCACCCCTCTTTTAATTTGCTGTTCTCGCAGTCTGGCCATTGTTATAGATTCACAGTCATCACTTGGTTCTCGCAAAAGTCTTACTTCTCGTAGAGCATTCAGAATGTCGGCCTGGTCCATGGCGCTTCCGCCCTCCACAGTAGCCTCACCTGCGAGCTTGTCAGCCCGCTCATTTCCTTGTACTCCCGCATGCCCTGGCACGAAGATGAAACTAATCTTTGCCAGTCGAGACCGCTCCTCTATCCTCTTGATCATGTTCATTGAGTCGCTAAGGAAACAAGCCCTAGTGAATGTCTGTGTCTCGAGCCATGTTATTGCTTTACTTACTGCCATGACTTCCATGGTCAGGCTACTTGTGGTTTCAGTGAAAGCACCAGAGTCCTCCTTCACAATTCTCCCTCCGGCCCGAGCTGTAAAGGCCCATGAGCTTCTCACATGTCGGACGACCGACCCATCTGTGTAGATGACCGCGTCACCGTCTAGCGAATTCTCGAAAATCAACGCTTGTACTTCAGCCTCAACAGCAGCCGGATTTTCTTGTCTGCATTTTCTATCTAGTTGGATGCAAACTGAAAAGGATGTGCAGAAGTCTGTTGGCACTTCGCACCCACTCCTCGCCAGGTTCTAAGTCCTCAAGTGAACACACCTGTTGAAGAATGTCTTCGGCTTGACCCATCCACGACCGTCCTCTTTTTAACCTGCTGCCCTTCACCTTCCTAATTTCACTATGCAGTGGATGTTGTGTGTTTGCGTTAATTCTGAGGTAGGCGCGTGCCCTGCTACCTTGTATTCTCTCTTCAATGGTTGGAAAACCAAGAAGGTAGCGCATCGCCCTGCATGCTGTATCTCTTGTACATCCAAGAATAATGCGCATAGCTTCATTCTGTATCCTTTCCATCCTTTCTATCTGCTTATGGCTGAGAGTCAGGATTGCCATTGCATACTCCAAAACAGACATGACCAACCCCTCGTACAGAAGACATAGATGGCGCTGCTCACAGTTTGCTGCCGCCATCACCCGCATCGCTGCCAAACCCCGCTTGGCCTTTGTTATCACCTGGTCTATGTGCACATTATAAGCAAGGCTTCGATCAAACCGTATCCCCAGGTAATTCATTGCCTGCGTTCTTTCCACCGTCTCTGAACACAGCATTACAGTTGGTGTTGGAGTGTTGACAATATGATTATTCAACGAGAACCAAGTCACTGTTGCCTTTGTTGGGTTGACCATTGCCCCAGCTTCATCACACCAAGTACTTATGCGATTGAGTTCGGTTTGTAGTTCCACAGCAACCTCCTCTCTATCCTTCCCCTGACGATACACTAAAACATCATCGGCATATGACAATGTCCTGCCAGGTCCAGTGATCTGCTCACTGGTGATTCTCACTGTGTAGGCATTGAACAGTACCGGAGATAATGGTGATCCCTGTGGTAGGCCAGGATATATTGTTGTTGGTTCCGAAGTCCAACTGCCACATCTAAAAACTACTTTCCGTTGGAAGAGGGCTGCAGCGATCCAACTAAGGAGGAATGGACTTACGTTTAGTTCGAGAAGCTGAAACATTAAAAAATCCAGTGGTACTCTGTTGTATGCGTCCTCAAGATCAATCGCTGCAGCAACGGTTTCAGTGCCTGAGTGGAAACCTTCATAGACATCCTGGGCAAAGACTGCTGCATTGGTCCAGGTTTCTCTCTTTGGACGGTACCCACCCAGGGTGGGTGGGAAAACACCTTGCCTCTCTAGTTGGCTTGATATTTTCCTGGCAATTACCTTCTCCAGCAGCTTGCCTATTGTATTCTGCATGGTTATAATTCGATATCCCTGAATTTTTTTGTGGTCTTTGTCAGGCTTCGGCAAGGGAATCAGATAGCTGTGTAACCATTCCTCCTTGATGCTAGCACTCCCTATACTGTTGTTGTACATGTCTGCTAGTTTCTCTAGCTCATTGTCGGTACACCTATTTATGTCGTCGTATCTTATGCCATCAGGACCTGGAGCACTGTTTTTTGATCGTCGAAGCACAGCCTTCATTTCTTTCACTGTCACTGTGTCTTCATCCGAAGTGTTCTGGGCCTTGCATCTGTCTGAGGTGACCTCCTTGGCCAGATTTCGGCCTCCCATGTCTGTCTGGTTGCTTTGCTCAAGGTAGCGTTCAAAGAGGGCTTTGCCCTTGTCCTCGTCAGTCCTCTGCCAGATGAGGTCAGCACCTTGATAAGGGTATCCCAGGTGGGATGGGACCTATCCTCTTTAGTCTTCTTCGGGAAGCCTGGAATTCGGCTCGTTTCCACCACGTGAAGAGAGCACGAAAAGTTTTTAAATATAGGCTCCTTTAGAAGAGGAAGGCTAAAGGGAAGATGGGTGCCGGGTGTGGCAGATGGTCTCCACATGGGTGTATTGGACCGGGGCATCTTGCTTATGACCGAGAAGTTCTCCGGACGGTTGGTATAGGAGCGAAGTTCTGCAGGGAACATGCTACTGAATGATAAATGAATAACCAAAGCGTGGATTAAACCCACAATCCCACATTCAGCACACCTGGAAGTTTAAAGGACTATCGCATTAAGCATATCACATTTGATGTCTGTGTTTGGTGTTTTTCAGCTGGATGTTAAATTACCCTGTCTGAAGACTGACGAACCTGGTGATGATGATGACTGCGATAATGATTCTAAACCTCAGACAGTACATAATGTAAACAGTTCTTTGTTGAACGCGCTTCTTATCATAGCCTGCCGACAAATCTCTCGATCTCTTGTCAGTTCTTGTGCCTTGTGAGGGGTTTAATAAACAGACGAGGATTGATAAGGGTATCCCAGGTGGATGGGACCTATCCTCTTTAGTCTTCTTCGGGAAGCCTGGAATTCGGCTCGTTTCCACCACGTGAAGATAGCATCGAAAAGTTTGCTAAATATAGGCTCCTTTAGAAGGTGTGGAGACCACGGACTGTTACCATTATCCTTAAAGAGGATGCCCACCTCTATGAATGAGAAAAGGGACTAGTGTGAATTTGCTCGCCCTCATGGGGTCATTACAGAACAATCACTGTGTGAACAGAACTTTCTTCAAGAAATCACTCAAAGACTTGAATTTAAAACAAAAGATGTAATGTAAAATCAAACGCAGTGCTGGTCAGAGTATGATCAAGCTCCACACTTAACATTATCATTTGGTGTGACAACATATTCATAACACATTCATGGTACAACAGCACAATATCCAAGTATATTAATAGATTCAGTAACTTCTTCTTCTTCTTCTTCTTCTTCTTCTTCTTCTTCTTCTTCTTCTTCTTCTTCTTCTTCTTCTTCTTCTTCTTCTTCTTCTTCTTCTTCTTCTTCTTCTTCGTTCATCCGGAGTTTTTTTTTCGGATGTGAATGCGTTGTGCCTGTTTACAGCAGAGCTGCGTTCTTGCGCCGTTAGGCCGACACATCCGACTTCTGCGGGCATTTGTTGACCGGGTTAACCTTCCCGGGGGTTTCTTAGGACGTTTGACTCTCACTGTTGTGGTGTTATCCCCCATCCCAGCTGGTCCATATAGAACAGCCAAAGATCCTGGTCAGCCCTCAAGGGAAGGCAGGGGCAGACCATGGGCATTCCCCGCCATCCAAGGAGGCTTCCATACTTGCAGAGCCGATACATAGCGCTCTGGTACTGGGCTCACCCAAGGAATCGTCACGTCCAGCACATGGCTGCTTAGCCTCACTTCCGTATATTGGGCCTTCCGGTCACCATAGGCTGTTCTTCCGGAAACCAGAAGTATGCAGTCTGCAGATGACATCCACACAGTGAGCTTTCGATTCGGACTTTCCATGTAATGGATTTGCTATCCAAGCAATATTCCATTTCATGCCACTAGGACACTTTTCCACCTTTTATGAAGCCCACACAGTGGGCTTTTGATTCGGACTTTCCACGTAATGGATTTGCTATCCAAGCAATATTCCATTTCATGCCACTAGGACACTTTTCCACCTTTTATGAAGCCCATACAATGGGCTTTTGATTCGGACTTTCCACGTAATGGATTTGCTATCCAAGCAATATTCCATTTCGTGCCACTAGGACACTTTTCCACCTTTTATGAAGCCCACACAGCGAGCTTTTGATTTGGACTTTCCACATAATGGATTTGCTATCCAAGCAATATTCCATTTCATGCCTCTGGGTCTTCATGCACCTTTAAATGTCAACCTGTATGTAGTTAAAGTAAGCTGCAGTCAACTTTAGCTTGTTGATATCTCCATAGAGCTTGACCTCAAATGAAGCAGGTGTGGGCCAACATATCTTTCTCTGTTCTGCATACGTTGGGCAATCCTGCAGCAAATGTTTTGCTGTCATTTTTCCAGTTCTACAATTACATTCATCGGTATCTCCTATCTTTAGTTTATTGAACAAGTGGTATTTCAGCCTATTATGTCCTGTGCGGAGTCTGAAGATTGCTACTTGTTCTCTTCGGTCGAGTTTGTAATATGCATCATCCTTCTGATGGCCTGGATGCTCTGATTCCCATTTGGTTCTATAAGTGCTTTTTATAAACCTCTTTGCCTCATTATAGGTTATGTCTATGTCAGGCTGTGGTAGTCGTCCGCCCTCTTTTGCCAGTCTGTCAGCCTCTTCGTTTCCAGGTATACTGCAATGTGATGGGATCCACTGTATTACCACTTTTTTGGATTTCTGGAATAGACCATGGAGTGCTGCTCTTAGGTCAGTTAGTTCTGTGCTGTTATTGCTCTTCAGTATTGAGACAGCTGACTTTGCATCTGTGAAGATAGCTATTTGCTTCTCTTTATTTTCCTCCATCAGGAGCATTTCTGCTGCAGTTTTCAGAGCCTCTACCTCCGCTTTGAAGTTACTTGAAAATTTTCCAGTTGCCATTGAATGTGTTTTTTTCGCTCCATTTTTTAAATTTAGGAGAATTCCTCCTCCTCCATTCTCTACTGAATTTTTGGCTGATCCATCTGTATATGCATGGGTCCAATTCCTGCTTGGGTAATGTTCTTTTATGTAGTTTAGGGTTATTTCTCTTCTTTCGGTTTCATGCTGAGTGTTCTTTTTCTCAATACCAGGAATGTTTTCTATCAACTCAGGCAGTTGCTGCTGTCTCCAAGCTGGGAACTTGTGTGCATTGTATATGGGCTTGACTGTTGATATGTTAAGTATAGGATCTGCCCTAATCCTTCGTTTTGCAGTTTCTACAAAGTTGCTACGCTTCAGTCTTCCCTTTCCAAAACCATTAAATCTGTTGTACATAGGGTGGTCTGTCAATCTTCTAAATTTTTCTGCTTGTTGCTGGGCTCTGCTATCTCTTCTATCCTGCATTGGTTGTAAACAAGTGATCTTTTCTAGTTCATTAATAGGCGTTGTCTTCAGGCTTCCAGTTATGATTCGCATTCCTTGGTTTTGGACTCTACTTATTTTGTTAAAGTTTGACTTAGCTGCTGTTGCCCAAGCTGCAATGCCATATTCCAGTACTGGCCTCACCCGTCCAGTATATAACTTCTTGAGAACTTTCTCATCTACTCCCCACGTTGTACCAGCAAGCTTTTTCATGATTGCCATTCTCTGCCTTGCTCTTGTTCGATTTTTCTCAACCTGTGTCTTCCATGTCAGGCGACGATCAAAGGTGACTCCTAGATAGTTTGGATTTTCTTCATGGCGCAATATTTTTCCATTCAATACCAGCTTAGGTTGCTGAGTTTTATTTGAGAGGGAGAACACTGTGCATGTTGTTTTCTCCTCACTTATCTTCACTAGCCATGATTTTGACCAGTCCTCTAGCGCTAATAAGGCTTGCTGTATTCTGCTGTTAGCTGTACTAATATATTCTTCAGATGTCCATATGGCTAGGTCATCTGCAAAGGAGGATGTGTGTACTCTGGCTGGAAAATTTTCTGTGATGTCATTTATATATGCTAGGAATAATGTTGGTGAAAGAACTCCTCCTTGGGGGACACCTTGCTCCAGCAGCATCATTTTGCTTGTTTGTCCTTGTACTTTTGTCCTGGCAGTTCTGTTCTCAAGGTAGTGGCTGATCCATTTATACATTTTTTCCACAAAACATGCATGTTTTGCAGTTTTACTTTCAGTCCTTCCTTCCATACTTTATCAAATGCTTTTTCTAAATCTATCCAGACTGCTAGTGTGTGCTTTTTCTCTTGGAATGCATCCTCTATTTCCTGAGCTATATAGGTTATTTGATCTTCAGTGGATCTGTACTTTCTGAATCCTGCTTGGTGTGGTGTTAAGAGTTTGTTTTCTTCCAGATGCCATGTTAGCCTGCCATTGATAATGCGTTCCATTAATTTTCCTACACAGCTAAGTAGACTGATGGGTCGATAGCCATTTGGTTCTTCCAGGTCTTTTCCTTTCTTTGGGACTGGTATTAGTATAGCTTCCTTCCATGCCTGTGGGACTATTCCTCTCTTCCAGCTGTTATTTAGGACTGCTAGTAGTTTCTTCTTTGCCTTGGTGCCTAGTCCTATTAGCATTTCATTTGTGATTCCATCCTTTCCTGGTGATTTCTTCTTTTTTAGGGTATTCATTGCCTGTTCCATTTCTTCCATTGTTAGATTTGCCATCATATATTCTGCTGATGTCTCTGTATTTCTATGATGTATCTGTTTGTCTTTGATTGCTTTCTTCTGTTCGGTTGTAATATCAATGTAGTTTGCATTTGCATAGTGTTCCATTAGTGCATTTGCAGCCTTTTTTCCTGTAAGCAAGGCATTTCCTTGTTTAATTGTTATTTGTTTGTTTCTAGGTCCTTCATTGTTCATGGCTTTCACTAGTTTCCATAGTTTGTTTCCATCCCTGTCAAAATTCAGGTTTTCTGTTTTTTCCCTCCAACAATCTCTTGTTGTTTGATTTACTGTTCTTTTATATTTTGCTGAGATGGCTTTGAGAGAGATGTTTGCTTCAATTGTTTGTTCTCTCTCTGCTGTCTTCCTGGCATCTTCAACTTTGTCCTCCAAACTTTGTAGTTCTTCAGTCCAGTATGGTTTGTAATTTTTCCTCGCTCCTCTAGGAATGGACTCAGTGGCTGCCTGTCTTATCGCTCTGTTTAGACTTTCCACCATTTGCTTTATGTTGCCATATCGTGTATTTATGTTTTCACAATATTTGTCTGTTAGTATGGCAAATCTGTCCCAATCTGCTCGTTTGTAATTCCAGCGGGGCAAGGGCTTTTGCTCCTGTGGAACATACTCCATATTCATTACAAGCTTGATTGGTCTGTGGTCACTACCTGCTAATTGGTCCAGCACATGGCGATCGATTTTGTGGAGGATATCTCCTGTGCAGAAAGCTAAGTCTGGAGTAGAAGTGGTAAGCCATCTTCTGGAGTAGAAGCTCGGTGTGTCATCCGCTTTGTTGAGTAGATGGAGATTTGAGTCTATTTCCCAGTCCTCCAATTTATCTCCTCTTTTGTCAGTATCTGGGTATCCCCATCTTTCTGAACGGCTATTAAAGTCTCCGACAATAATGCAGTTTGTGTCAGTTATTTTCATGTTTGAGAGTGTAAGGTCCTTATCTGCTGGGCTATACAGATTGTAGATTCTTATTTTCACGTCCTTTATCATTATATCAACACCTATAATTTCCGTTTGGTTGTCAGAGATCACAGATACTTCGCTGCAAGGTATTGTATTTCGTGTAAGTATTAGAACTCCTCCTTTGTGTCCTTCGCGGTCGAAACGTGTGGCCTGATATCCTCTGACTGAGAATTTGTGATTGGCGTTGAGGTGTGTCTCTTGAATGCATGCCACATCTATTCTATCTTTATGAAGACGCTGTGTTAGGGAGTCTTTCTTCTTGTAAACTCCTTCGGCATTCCACTGTAGTATGTTGAGTGTCCGGGGTATTTGGTCAATAGCTCTTAACCTACTCCTCTGTGCCTTGACTCCACAGCACAGGGGAAGGTGACCACCAGTAGTCATGGGTGGACCCCCTCGAGGCAGGGGGCCCGGCACTATCGCCGCCTGATGGGACTTCACGGGATTAGCACCATAACGATTAATTTTGATTTGTGATATCATGAATTAAGTTACGTTGCACTGCTTTGTCAAGTCTGTGGCTCAGTACATCCGATTTTGACAAGCATTTATTCGGGATGCTTTCCCTAACCTTTGACTGTCCCCAGTCTACCTACAAGGCAGCAGGTTTTACGTTGCACTGCTTTGTCAAGCCTGTGGCTCAGTACATCCGATTTCGGCAAGCATGTATTCGGGGTGCTTTCCCTAGCCTTTGACTGTCCCCAGTCTACCTACAAGGCAGCAGGTTTGTGTGTCTCTTCGTCTGGTCCCTCTCCCTTGACCTGTCCGACATGGGTGGCCCTACCAGTAGCTGTGCTACCGTCGGCATAGCTCTTGGGGTCATTGGGACGCACAAGCCCCTCTACCTCGTCACGGTGGACACACAGCAGAGGGGAGATTCAGTAACTAAATTCAGAGAATGGTCTTTCACTCTCCTGGGTCACTGGAACAAAGTATTGGTGTACAGCTTTCTTCTAACTCCTGACTGGGATCAGTAAGTGTTTTAACCACAGGGATGAAGGTCTCTCCCTTGTTGAGTAAATCATAGTATGGGTTATACTGGTAGTCTCCAACATCTGATTTCCCCAGTATTCAATTTAATCTTTCAAGGTTCATCTACTGGAGGATGTGGATGGTGGTGAAATATTAATTTCCAGAATAATAATGGACCTGGTATGATAGGGGTAGGGTCACAATACCTCTACCATTGTCAGTCAGTAAATCTGCATCAACCGTATTCTTTCTGGAAGGTTTCAGGGTACACCGCCCATATACAGTATGAACAAAATCACAAACTACATAAGCATTTGACAAAAATCATATGTCATTATGATATAAAACATGTGAAAGAAAAGAAAAAGAAAATAAGAGGGGGAAAGAGATGGTGAGATCACTACCCTCTTCTCTCTAGATGGCATTCAGTCCATCGTCTGATGATGTAAGGTCATGATGTGATCAACTCCTGATGAAATCAGGACAGTAAAATAAGATAAGGTCACAAAACTGAGACCAAGGTGTCTGGTTGTAACAAGGTCATTAGGTTGTTATCAAGGTAAGTTGATTCAAAGTCATAATGATGTAACTAGGGCCTGTGGAGACGGAGTCATGTTGTGACAAACATGTTGGGATGAAGGTAGGTTGAAATAAAGGCATGTTGTGATGAAGGTGGGTTGAGACAGATGCATGTTGTGATAGATGCATGTTAAGGCAGATGCATGTAGTGACACCGTCTAGTAAGTCACAGGTATGTTGAGACTGATGCTTGATAAGACAGGGTTTGTTGAGATGAGTGCAGGTTGAGGTAAGGTCATCATTATAACATCTCATCCTCATCATGTGCCTGTAATGTAAGACCAGCCTTCATTCCTCTGGGTCAGGTTTAGTTCTCAAATGCCTCCCATTATCATCATTATCAATGTATTGGCCTTTTTATATCAGGGGAAAACCTCTAACCTTTCCTCCCACAACAAAAGTAATGACCATGAACCAACATCAACTGTACAACAATCACAAATGAGAACATTTTTATTTCATGAATTTATGCGAGAGCCTTTCTGATAGTTATGCATTCAGCATTCGAACACAAACGCAGATTGTCCCTCACAGCAATGGCTTGAAGACGACGTTTGTAAAGAACTACCCACTCTTGCAAGCAAATTTCGTGCACACAATTCAGAAATGGACTTGCTTTCTGGCCATTTTTCAGAACACAGTTGGCAGGTCCCTGAACGTAATAATCACCCAATCATCAGCAACATTTGTGTGAGGCTGGTGGTGCGTGCAACGTCTAACAAACAGTTAGGTATATGGTGCAACTATCTTTTCTTATAAATGAGCATTTATTCTCATGACAAGAACATGGCGAATTCACAAAGCATATTCATGAAAAATGATGAACTGAAGAATCACATAATATATTAAGAAAAGTGTGAGTCTATGTACAAGGGTTTGACAAGATAGACTCTTATCGACATTTTCTCTGCAGAAGCACCATTCCTAGAATGTGCATTTAAAGAGTGCATTTTCCTTGCGTAGAGAAAAGTATTTATATATGTCAACAACTCATGTGTAAGGCATCATCAGATTACTTCTCCCACACCATACAAGAAACTTGCAAGTCGTGTGAGAGGAATTAAATGGTACATTTTATTGCCGTTGGCTCTTTACAAGTACATAACAGTCGCTATCACACCACACACAAAGCCACAGAATTGCCTATCACTAGTTTCCTAAACTCTAATGCTATCTCTATCTATTGGGTTACACAAAACTCCTATCAATACTAAACAAGGTGCTCTCTACAAAGTCAGTCCCCAGTCTGACTTGCTTACTCGCGTGGCTACACAGCACGCGGAAGGACCTTGAGGTGTCCTTCGGCTTTTTGCGTGCCGTTGCTCCTGGCACGCTTACATTAGCTGTCTTCTGTTGAGTGGCATTCGTGGCTATTACATAGGCGTGATTCTGTCGTGACCAGAGTGCTAACCATCTGGTCAACGTCTCCGTGTCTCATGAGAGAACTAGTTAATAGTCCCCCATTCTATCACCTACCCTGCCCTTATATCGGGGCATTGTATCACCTCTCATCTATTTGAGGTTGACCACTCTTCCCGGTGGTATTCTATCTTGAGAAGACCTCCGTCCTTTATGTACCAGTCTTTGACACACACCCTCCCCTCCTGTGTTGCGTCATCAACTTTGACTCATTGGTTGTGACGCAAGGGGTTTCTAAAAAATTAGTGTCTCTAATTTTTGTCAAAGACTGTAGATAACCTGGCTTTGGGTAACTCATAGACTTCTACTGACTAATGTCACAATGTAGTATCACTTTACTTGGCTACTGGCAATCGCCACAAACTTGTCTGGTTGGCGTGAGCCCTATTCTCAATCGCAATATTATATTAATTAGAGGTATGTCTGAACCGGACCGTTGTCTTATAAGACCTGCCCTCAAATAGTAAATTAACTTACTACCCATACAAAGTTGACTTTCTTAGGGTCAACACATGAATTGCTTCATGTCCCCCATATAATATTAAACAACCATTACCCAAGCTGTGTGCGACAGGCTTTACCTATCTCGCTTCCGCGTGTAAAGTATATCTTTCACTGTTAAGTTAGTGTTTCGTTGTCTATTATGTCCCCTGACCCGGAGTTATCTCCCTTTGATCTACAAAATATGTATGCAATTTATATGTTTGTTTTTCTGGTTGTTTGCGTGTTTGGATGTAATTAATAATATAATCTAACTTCTAACATGTGTATCTAACTATCATGTGTATGTAAGTTAGTTTTCAAGTGCCATAATTCGGTTGAATGAGGTCACAAACAAGTGTATAACACTAATTAGTGACTACATTTCCGTCTTATGAGACTTAAAATACTTTTTCTAAGATCTAAACTAAACTACACACAACACATTCATCACAGCACATTTTCAACATTGAAAGCAAACATTTGACGCAGACAAAAAATAAAAGTCGCGTTGAGCGGCAGAAACATCCGCTGACCGATCTCACTCTCTCTCTGTATAATTTACATTCGCTCTCACTTTCACACTTCTGTCACACATCTTTCACTTTCACACTTCTGTCACACATCTTTCACCCTCCCAATTATTTAAAAACCTTGGAGTGACACTGTACAAGTTTGGCTCAGTTTGAGAAAGTTGAGCTCAATGACTGTGCGTAAATCGCTGCACGAGTCATGTATATACAATATATTTACATGTAAGAGCAAGGGTTGATGGTTTGTACCCTTGTATTATGACCAACTATATTTTACTGTAATATTACTCTAAATACTGACATACTAATACTACTTCTATAAATGTGTATTTAATGTGTTAACTATTTTAATCTATTTTGCTACATTAATCCTAAGATGTGCTTACATTAATCCTAATATTTATCTAATTTAAGGGATGTAATCTAATTATTTAAAATGGCATTGATGTGAGATGAGTTATGTACCTTTCTGAAATGGGTAATCTGAAATGTAATAAAATTATAACTAATGTTTTTAGATGCAAAAAAAAAAATATATGACTGATATTCTTATCTAAATGGTGTAAATGATGTATGTTTAATTGTCTAATATTTTTATCCTATTATGGTGTAAACTAATCATAATACTACCTGATCACGTTTGTTAAATGGAATGGTTCATTAAGATGGAATGAAATCAACTGAAATGAAACAAAGTGGAATGTAATAAACTAAATGGTACTATTCCTATCTAAACTACTATCTATTCTACTTTTAAGGTAAGTAAGTGGGTAAAATAATGATTTATGTAAACTACTAAAAAAAATGAAAACTATTTTATTTCCTAACTCTAAATGTAAATTAAAGTTACCTAATCTACCTATAATTTATCACTATATTAAAATGTTATAATACATATCACAATAAGCATATATATACATGGTATTTAAATACCCCAGGTTAGTTGTTGCCCCAATGTTCAGAAATTGCTTTCATTGGCATATTATATATTCACACTTGTCCTGGGTATTTTAAATACATTACACAGTCATACTTGTGTCCTATGGGTATTGCACCTGTAGAGTTCGCTTGTGTCGTAGACCAGTATTTTCGTGTCTGTATTTATGCACTGTTCTGACACTGTTTTTCTCTGCTTAACACAAATGATTCACCGGAACACATATGGAGCTTAGTAAATAACGAGCTGTTCCAGTTCACACGGTGATATATTTGTTATTCGGAGCACAGTTCTTCTTTTGATGTCTACGGACACATGGTAGATCACTGTTCTTAGTACATAGTTCAGCTGTAATATCTATGTATTAGTATAAACATTTCAAATAGAATATTCTAATGTACTACTACTCTATTACTCTACACTCTCATGTGGAATCTCTGGTATTTCTACCTCAGATGGTCGACTAAGGGTATCAGCCAGAATGTTGTCCTTACCCTTGATATGATCTATACTAAAAGTATAGTTTTGGAGTATAAGCGACCACCTGTATATACGGTCATTCCGATGCACACCACTTTGTATGACCGTGATTGGGGAGTTGTCAGTCTGGACAATGAAGTGAACACCCGCTAGAAATCGATGGAGCTTTCTCACCGCATAGATGACGCTTAGGGCTTCCAACTCTGATATGGAATATCTGGACTCAGCAGGTGTGATCTTACGGCTCACGTAGCAAATCGGGTGGAAGATGCCCTCATAAAATTGGCCTAGTACTGCAGCGATGGAGATTCTGCTGGCATCTGTCCTAAGATAATAAACGAGCCTAGGATTAGGCAAGCGGAGGATTGGTACATTACTAAACAGGATTTTCAATTTTGACAATGCAGAAATTAATAATGCATCTTTGACATCTAATTTTACAGATGCTTTTAAAACATTGGAAAATACACTTGTAATTTCCGCTAAATTTGGTATGAATTTGCTATAGTAATTTACTAACCCCAAAAGGCTTCTGACCTGCTTCTTTGTGGTAGGCATGGTCAGATTCATAATTTTTGTAATAATTCTATTATCAGTCTTAAGTTGACCTTGTGAAATGACATGACCCAAAAAGTCAATTTCTTTTAGGCCCAATTCAACTTTGCTCGGTTTGACAGTGAGACCGAAGAGTCGCAACCTATCAAAGACATGTCTTAGTTTCAGTAAGTGTGTTGTCCAGTCATCAGTATGGACACATATATCATCTATATAAGTCACTGTATTCGTCACTCCATGCAGTAGATCTCTAGTTAAGCGTACGAAAGTGGCAGGAGCATTTCGAAGTCTGAAAGGAAGAAAACGCCACTCATAAAGTCCTAAAGGAGTTGAAAAAGCAGTAAGATGAATGGATTGAGTCTGCATAGGGACCTGCCAATATCCCTTAGTAAGATCTAATTTAGAAAAGATTTTGGAGGTGGACATGTCAAGGATAAGATCTTCGCAGGAAGGAATTGGTTCTGCGTCGATCTTAGTGACGTTGTTGAGCTTTCGATAGTCCACACACAGACGAATTGTGGAGTCTTTTTTCTTAACTAGGACGATTGGAAAGGAGTACTCAGATGTAGATTTCTGGATGATCCCACTAGCTTCTAAATTAAGAATTTCCTTATTTAGACTTTCTCTATAGCTGAGTGGGATAGAGTACGGCCTGCATTTAATAGGCTTAGAGTCCGAAAGAAGAATGGAGTGCTCGATTCTGTCCGTCCTACCTGGAATGTCAGAAAATATGTCTTTATACTCATGTCACTAATTGTACTAATTGTCGTCGTTGACTGTCTGTTAGTCCCTGTTCTATCTGTATGCTATCCATTGTCGCAGTCTTGTCTACAATGGGAACAGGTAGTTCCATTCCGTCGTCGTCTACCTGATTCAGTACGGTGGTGGTGCTAAGTGCGTATTCTGTAAGCTCACTAGGTGTATGGATATCGTCGGATTTGCCAGTCTCGCTAACTAGTGTAGTTGCGTTGTGTACGTCTGTCGTCTGATCACTAGATGTGGGTGCACTGTGTTCGTCTGTCTCTACTTCTGTCTCTTGTCGTGAAAAGTAAGGTTTCAGCATGTTGACATGGAATATCTTTAAGTGTCCGTTTATTGATATTTCATAGTCAACATCTGAAAGTTGTTGTATCACCTTGAAAGGCCTTTGCCATGAAGTTAACATTTTATTATGCTTGACTGGTAGTAGCACCATTACGTATTGATCAGTTTCAAGTGTTATGGGTCTAGCACCTTTGTTAGGACTGTGATGTTTGAGGATATCTGCACTGTTCACTGGAGTGAAACCATTCTTCTCCTCCCAGACAGATATTTCTTCATCTGTACAGTGCCTTAGCTGGGGTAGACACCCAAGAATTAAATCAGCACAAGGGTTGTCTAGTATTGCACAAGTAAAGGTACCAGAAAGGAACGGGGTGTTTATATGGGCTCTTGCCAGAGGATAGGTTTCTATATTACCAGAAAAAGTCCGGCATTTTACAGAGTCACCAGTATAATCCTTTGGATTAACAAGTTCCTTTTTCACACCAATAATAGAGCTCCCACTGTCAAGCAAACATCGGCATGGCTTATCATTGACCATTGCAGAGTGAAACAATAGATTGCCTCTGGAGGCTATAACTGCATTTGCATTCTCTACGGAGGATGTTACAATATGCCCACATTCTAATTTTCCGTCTGCATGAAATTGGTGACATTGGACACAATTGTCAAAGCTTAATACATCGTTCACACAACAGACATCTTCAGATTGCTTGAAAGGTAATACATTTTCAATCTCACATTCAGTCTCACTACCACTATCAGAAGATGTATCAATCAAAATAGCATTGTTGGCTTTCATACGTTGGCGGCCCAGGCACTTATTTGAATAATGGCCGTAGCTGGAACAAAAGAAGCATTTGATTGCACGCCTGTATGCAGATCTTTTGTTTTGTTGCTTCTTAATAACATTTTCAAGATGCGCCGGATAATTTGGCGATTTGTCACACATAGAATAAGTGTCATGCAAAAGTTGACAGTAAATACATTTTGACACATTCCTATCTTTCTTGTCGATTTTCTGAAAGGGTTTTCTCTTACTCTGATAGTTTTTAGGTTGGTCTTTCACAAAAGAAACTACTTCAGAGTCATTTGAGGTCTTAAAAATATCTCTGTTTGAAGAAAAATATGCCGACCCTTTCTTTTCGAACTGCTCTATGTTCTCAATGTCTGACTGCTGCAGAAATTTAGCAAAAGGAGATGGTATAGTGGATATGACTTTATCCATGGCTATTAAATTTTTAAGTCTAGTCAAAGTCTTTTCCTATGTTAGCTGCTTTAAGCCACCTATTTAGTACACTCTGAACATTTGAGACGTAATCAATGAAAGTCTCACTAGGTTTAGGTTTTAAATTTGAGAACTGAACCTGATACCCAGGGGCATCAAGTAAAAAGTGTTGCATTATCCTATCATGGATGTACTGATAGTTAGATCTAAGATCTGTTGGTATTGATTCTATCACTTTAAGGGGCTCACCACTCAGGTTCTTCATATAAATCATAGCCCACATGTCTATTGGAACTTGGTGATATTTAAACTGATACTCGACATTTTCTGTCCAGGCTGATATGGAATCTTCTTTACAATATGGTTTGATAATATTTTTGTATTTGTTGAACTTATTTTCTTCTTGTTGACTTTTTAGTTTAGTGGCAGAGATCTCTGCGTGTGAGTCTACATCCATACCTTTCATCTTTAACTGTGTCTCTGATTCTACTTGTATTTGTTTTTCCTTAACTCTTGCCATTTCATCTATCTCTTTTTGCTTTAATTCTTTCTCCTGATCTAATTGCTTTTGCTTTAATTCTTTCTCTTGATCTAATTGCTTCTGTTTTAATTCTAGTTCCTTCTGTTTAATTTCCTTATCATGTTCTAACTGTTGTTGTTTAGTTTCTAATTCTTTTTGTTTATTTATCTCAGCTAGTTCTATCTGGTGTTGTCTTTCTCGTGCGCGTTCGTCTCTCTCTCTGCATTCTCTTTTCGTATACGTTCAGCTGTCTCAGCATCTTTTGCTTCTTTAAATTTCTGATCAGCATATTGTTCTAGCTCTTTACCTGTGTATTGCATTTCTTTGCCTGCTTTTACGAAATCAGCTAAAGTAGCCATGATGTTAGGTAATTAGCTAGCGTTGACCTACACTGACCTCTTTATTCACTTATTTTTCTTTGATATGTTATGTTTCTTAATATCTGAGCACTGCAAATTGTACTCTTTGTATATAACCTGAAAAATTTAATCCTGAAAAAACAGAGCACAAAAGTATGCTAATGCATCACAAGCTGAAAAAGAGATGCACTATTAATCACATTGCATGCCAAATATATTGAGTATACTCAACTTAATGTTCCCGAGAACAAGGAACACACTCCGGTAACACAGGTCACCTTGTTTGGCACTTCGGCATAGACACGAGTTTTCTAAATAGGTCACCTGTTTGGCACTTCGGCATACACACCAATCTTCTAATCAGCTGTTGTTCACCCTGGTTTACAGAGCAGCAACAATTAACACATAGCAAACGACATATTATTCGACAATTTGGTACACAATGACATGCCCACGAACAAAACAGAATATAGTTTACTTAATATTAAATTGTCAATGTCCTGTCTTCGTTCTAACTTTTTTATGCCTTTCGTCACTAACCTAATTTAATCTATGTAAGTGTTGTGCAGACCAAGTCTAATTTGCATGGCCAAAAAGTAGTACCATCGTGACGGTAAACACAAGAAAAAGTACGAAAAAAAAATTCAATAACTGCTTTGAAATAAATAAAAATATATTAATATTGTTTAAATAAATAAATATATTCAATTACTAATTCAAATAAACAGATAATAAGTAATATAAAGCACTGATTCAGGCGGGCAGCAGCTTAACGATTTGTAAACATTCAGATGCTGATTGCCAATGGCGCAGAACAACTGCTTGTCAATCGTAACACGTCAGAGGCGCAGCGCTATTTTTAGCTTGCAAAAATCGATAATGTTGCTGGCTGTGTATCGCTCCGCCAAGAATCATTTTTGATAGTTATTCATAAATAAATAAATAATTACATGAATAAATAACAGAAAATAATAATATCAATACTTACAACTTTGAAGAACACATGATTTAAGTATATAATATTTTACTAAACACAAATAAGCATTATTTCGTCACGATAGGCACAGTTTCGTTAGCAACTTGTCCTAGTTCTGCACACGTCAACCGTCACTGACACAAATTAAATTCACTACTTCACTATTTGTAAACTTAGTCTAGAGCCGTGGATGAGTGTATTAGCTTGGCTCTTTCGTCCAAGCCACACTTCTGACACCACATTAATCTTCAGCCGAGAGCCGTGGGTGAGTGTATTAGCTTGAACTTTCGTCCAAGCCACACTTCTGACACCACATTAATCTTTGCCTGTCAACAACTCATGTGTAAGGCATCATCAGATTACTTCTCCCACACCATACAAGAAACTTGCAAGTCGTGTGAGAGGAATTAAATGGTACATTTTATTGCCGTAGGCTCTTTACAAGTACATAACAGTCGCTATCAAACCACACACAAAGCCACAGAATTGCCTATCACTAGTTTCCTAAACTCTAATGCTATCTCTATCTATTTGGTTACACAAAACTCCTATCAATACTAAACAAGGTGCTCTCTACAAAGTCAGTCCCCAGTCTGACTTGCTTACTCGCGTGGCTACACAGCACGCGGAAGGACCTTGAGGTGTCCTTCGGCTTTTTGCGTGCCGTTGCTCCTGGCACGCTTACATTAGCTGTCTTCTGTTGAGTGGCATTCGTGGCTATTACATAGGCGTGATTCTGTCGTGACCAGAGTGCTAACCATCTGGTCAACGTCTCCGTGAATCATGAGAGAACTAGTTAATAGTCCCCCAATCTATCACCTACCCTGCCCTTATATCGGGGCACTGTACCACCTCTAAACTATTTGAGGTTGACCACTCTTCCCGGTGGTATTCTATCTTGAGAAGACCTCCGGCCTTTATGTACCAGTATTTGACAATATACATATGCAGGTAGGGGGAAATAGTATTTTGTAGCATGTTGCGACATAATGTGTATCCGTAAGGTTCTAACATGCAAGTGGATCGAATAGAAAAACATGGCACTCGGTCTCCTTTCCTTTTGGAACAAGAGCATTGATAAGGATTCTTTTTAAGCATCTTAAACATCACATTAACATTATTACACATAAACACTGTATTACCATAACCTCCTGGATCGTTTTAACATATATTCATGGTCAAGCTTTCCTGATGGGACCCAGAACACCGGACACTATCGGCTCCCAACCAAAATTGCTGGTGGTCGTTTTGATAGTATTTTGTGGACTGATTTCATTTCACCGCCAATTATGCTTCGGGGGTCTGGCAGGCGTCTCAGGCTTGACTTTAGTCGATCGTTTCCTCTATTCGAATCGCCCACTCATTTACTCCTTGTTTTGAATCGGCTGATGAAATCTTATTGTCAATGGTGTTCCTTTCTAGTTAGAGTGCTGAATTTCGGAAGATGTGAAGTGACTGGGAAATATATCACATGCCTCATGCCCAAGGTGTCTGCTATGTCTGCCCTGTTTTCATCTTAGCGCTTGTAGACCCCTGCCTCTTGTTCCAGGTGCACCCCGTTCTTCCCAAGCCATTGTGATGTTTAATATAGTCAGGGTATTTCAGTTTTCGAGACTTCTTCTTCTTCTTTTCGTTCATCCGGAGTGTTTTTTCAGATGTGATTGCGGTGTGTCTGTTATGCGCCCTTGGGCCGAAACCCGTAGGCCAACACATCGAATTTAGCGTGCTTTTTTGACCAGGTAGCATTCCTGGGAGACTCTCACTTTTGTAGTGCCATCTGCAACCATGCTGGCCAAGGTTGAACGGTCGAGGACAACGGTCATCCCTCAAAGGAAGGCAGGGACAGTCCATAGCATTTTCCGCCATCCAAGGTTGCTTCCATAGTTGCAGGGCCGACACATAACGCCCTGGATCTGGGCTCACCGAGGGAGATCGTCACATCCTGCTCATGGCTGCTTTAAATCCTCACTTCAATATATTGGTCATTTCGTTTCCCCGGGTCATTCCCGCACAAACCAGACAGGTTTGCAGACGGCATCCACTCAGCGAGTTTTCGGACATGTGCTTGTCGTTGCGCCCATCAGAGCTTTTCCAGGCACAACAGACATTCGGAAAACTACCCAGTCAGAGCTGTTCCGAACAAGAGCGGCATTCGGAAACTAGGTAGTCAGAGCTGTTCCTAGCACGGGAGACATTCGGACGAGACATTTCACTCGGACGTAATTGCGTAGTGTCAATTTTTAGTTTGCCACCCGTAGGACGACACTTCCGACTTCAGCGGGCATTTTTTAATGAGGTTAGCCTTCCTCTGGTTTCGAGGCACGTTGGACTGTTGTGATGTCGCTAACATCTCAGCTGGTCAAGATAGAACGATGAACGACATCGTGGTCGGCCCTCAAGGGAAGGCAGGGGCAGACCATGAGCATTCCCTCGCTATCCAAGGAGGCTTCCATAATTGCAGAGCCGGCACATATTGCTCTGTGACTGGGCTCACCCGAGGAGTTGCCACGTCCTGCTCATGGCTGCTTTAGTTCCTCACTTCCATGTGTTGGGCAACTCGTTTGCCACTGATCGCTCTAGCACACACCAGGGACGGTCAGACTGCAAGCGACACCAACTCGGTAAGCTTTTGCTTTGACTTCGGACCACGCAATAGGTTCGTTCGCCGTGCGTTCCATTTTGCGTCATTGGGACGTTCTTCCACTCTTGTCTACACTCTCTATGAGTTAGATACAGTTTTCGCAGCCGTTTTCTTCGACTGGGGCACTTTTTTGACTTTTTGTACTCGCTCACGAGGTAGGCTACTTGTGCTGCCGGCTCAGCACCTTACCTTCGTGCAACGTGAACGAGAAACGGCCTGGCCCTCTCATCCGGGAATCTCTCATATCCCCCAGCTGAGAGCCTTCGAACTTCTATCAGACCTGAGCATGTAGCTTGCTCAGTATCACGCCTTTATTTTTCGAAAGGTGGCTATCGGCCCGGCTCTCAGGTCCGAGGGTTTGTGGCTTAGAGGCGTTCAGCCACAGCCCTCGACAGGGAGCCTTTAGTGTTTTGTCCGGACCAAGAACTTCTGCCTTCGTGCGCCTGATTTAAATTTTAGACTGCTATCCTCAGTCTCACCTGCAGAGCAGCAGGTTGTGTCTCTCTTAGTCTGGTCCCTATCCCATAAGCTGTCCGATATGTAGTTTTTCATCCATCAGCAAGCAAATGGGGTCGATGGGACACGCAAGCTCCCCCACCACGTCAAGGTGGAGACACATCGGGGGAGGTTTTCGAGACAAGATGTTGTTTATGCGCCAGTAGTCTTCGATCTTTCCGTCTTGTAGATCAGTGGTTCTCAACCTTTTTTGGCCCATGCACCCCTTCACTATATATTTACAATGTCATTCCCCCCTTTCGTATTTCCTCCCTAAACCGCCTCCCCAACCTTTTTTACACAGTATAAGTAAAAATGGAAGCTAAATTTAATAACGCGTACTAGAACAAGTCTAGTCGTCTACATAAAACGGGATTTGAAGGTCTACTTACGTTATAAAACGAATTTCAGAAGGACGAGAAGTACAGAACTGTAAAGTATGAAGGGAAAAACAATACCAAGTAATCAGTTCTTGTATTAACGCGATCTTGAAGTAATCATACCCCCCCCCCCCCCGGAAACCCTAAAATTCCCCCCTGGCGGGATGGGGGTGGGGGATTCCCCACCAGGTTGAGAACCACTGTTGTAGATTATTCTTCATCGTCCACAATATTCTAAGAACTTCTTTGTAACATTCAAGCTCAAAAGCCCCAATTATTTTCTTTAGTTATTGTGAAATGGTCCGTGACTCACTTCCGTATGTTGCCACAGGAAAGATGTATTTCTCAAACGTGTCATTTTAACATGATTGTTGGTGTTGTGCTGGAGACAACAATATCAATAGGAAAGGAAACATAAACCCTGGGCTAGTGACAGGCCAGGGCTGTTTACACTTCAAATGAATTTATAATGCATATTCTGACAGGAGGATAAAAAAAACAAAATGTTTTTGGAGGAAGTAAATTCACTCTGAGTAAATAGAGAATTTATGAGTGCAATCAAGTTCCCATACGATTAGCTTGTTATTGCAGAAACAGTACAAGCACTCAAGAAATGCTTAAGATAAACCGATCCAGTTAAAATATTATATATGATGTGAGATAAATATACAGAATACAGCGACTACGATCATTGCAACAATTCGCAAAGGATTTCCACTAACTATAACATGACGAAAGCAACGAACAATTTCTTACTTTTTCATACATAGGCCAAAGTGTATTCGAAGATACAAGTTGCAAGAATGACATTTAAAATAGAAAAACAATTGAAACAACTTTTCAGAACAAGCAGAAGATATTAATTATTATTATTTGTCCCGAGACATTTTCCTGCCATGGATCTATGTTTTGATAGGACCATTATATTTTGTAGATAACGAATGTGACCAAACGTCTCCACGGCAGGGGAAAGACGCCCGGAGTCATGACCAGGACAGGACCGCCCCCAGAGAGTATTAAGAGGTTAAAGGTCCGAAATGCTTGGCGAAGGGGGTACCCTTCTGACGATCAGAAACCCCCTGCCGTGTTTGCTCCGCGGCGGAGATTTTATGATAATTATTATTTGTCCTGAGACAGTTTCCTGCCTTGGGTCTATGTTGGATAGGACCATTATATTTTGTAGACCAGAATGCATTGAGAAATAGTCTCACCCTCACTTTCGCAGACGAGGAGCCCAGACCTTGAATCCCCATCCGACCGTGATCATGACATTATCAGCGCAGATCGCTATCAACTTTGCTAACGCTCCAACTGAAGCAGAAAATAGGCTGTTTGTGATTTCTTGGCAAGTTGATGTTCAGTAGTTTGCCATTGCTTTCTGAATGACCGGCTCCCATACCAATTCGTTAAAACCCAGTCCAACGCAGTCTGCTGCCACAGCTGTGTTTCGAACGCAGGTAAGCGGAATTACGAACCGCTTCCGTAACGCCTTCGCCACGGAGCGCGGCATGGGATTCTACAGAAGATAGTTAATTTAATTAATAAATAACATTAAAGGTTGGCCAGTAAACAGGCATAGTGCAGAATGTCGATTAGATATTAACATTAAAAAAAAAAAAACGAACACTATGATAATTAACAGTGGGAAGCAGGTCCTGTGTGACATCACAATGATGTTGGACAACAGGATGCCTTCATCCGACATACAGGACTTTTGCGTTGGAGCTCAAGCCAACGAACACAAGCAAGCAAGCAAGCAAGCAAGCAACAGTGGGAAGAAGAGGTCATCAATGAGCAACAGAGTAAATGGGGAGATATTAGAACAAGTAACACGTTTCTCCTATCTTGGTCATGTAATAACAGAGGATTCCTTGACTTAGGGACGTAAATTACACGTACCTCTGAAGTCGGAGTTGGTTCGCCTGATGGCGAGGGACACTGTTAACAAGGGAAGCTAATCCACACGCAAAGTTCAGTCCATCACTACTATGAATAGTGTGTATGGACTATGCTTGAGTTTAAAGCGAGCGAGAGCAATAGCAGAGGGTGACAGAAGTGAAACAGAAATCAAAAAGAGAATATGAAATGGCCAAAAATGGTTTCAACAAGCTGAAATCAGAATTAACATCTAGAGCAGTGGTTTTCAACAGGTGGGGAATTCTCCCCTGGGGGGAATTTTTGGGGTGGGGGGGGGGAGAAAGGGGAATTAAGATTATTTCAAGATCGTGTTAATTCAAGAACCTGATTACTTGATATTATTTTCCCCTCCATACTTTACGGTTCTGTACTTCTCGCCCTTCTGAAATTCGTTTTATAACTTAAGTAGACCCGCAAATCACGTTTTATGTAGATGTCTAGATGTGTCTGCTCCGTGGCTAAAGGCTTGCGAACGCGGTTCATGAGCCGGGTACCAGGCGTTCGAAGCTCAGCTGCTACCGATTTGTGCAGCAGACCGTGTCGCGTTGTGTTATAACGTGCTGGTATGGGAGCCGGTCGTTCTGAAAGCAATGGCAAACTACTGAACGTAACACTTGCCTATACATCAACAGCTGAAAAATGCTGGTGTTGACTGCAACGTCCCGTAAGGGATACGCAACAATTTAAAAAAGACCCGCAAATCACGTTTTATGTAGACGTCTAGATTTGTTCTATTATGTGTTATTAAATTTAGCTTCCATTTTTACGTTTACTGTGTAGGGGCATGGGGGAAATTTATAGGGAGAAAATACGAAAAGGGGGTGGGGGGAATGGCATATGGTGAAGGGGTCCATGGACCTAAAAAGGTTGAGAACCACTGATCTAGAGAGATTAAAAACGAGAATGGTCAAATGCTATGCATATTCAACACTACTACTCGGCGCAGAAGCCTGGGTATTAAACACGCATTTAGAAAGTCGAATCGAGGTATTGTAGATGTGGATATACAGAAAATATGTCGCATTTAAGGGAGCCAAAAAGCAATCAAATACAGAGGTTCTAGAAAAACTGGGAATGAAAAGAGAGTTTATGAAAGAAATAAAAGAGAGGCAGGTGAAATATTTCGGCCACGTTAAAAGACATAATACTCTTATGAAAACCATACTGGAGGGTAAGGTTGAAGGCAAGCGAGCATTAAGTAGACAGCGATATAAGTGGAAAGATAACATCAAGAGATGGGCGAACAGCAATCTGACAGAATGTACAGTCCGGGAGAGAGACAGTGTTGGAGATCCATTGCAAACTTACATTGTGGACACGGCACCTGATTGATAGATTTAAGGTTAAGATTCTAAGCACAACAATCTTGTATATACTGGTTTTTGTCCTTTCATAAAAATTAACAGTTAACAACTTGAGTCGAACTTGTTCCGCTTGAGCCAGAGGCAGACGTCGTAACCTGTGATCCACTCCATCCCATTATTATTATTATTGGTAGGATAACTAGAAAGTTCTTTCTTTCAATACTACATGGACAATAGGGAGTCCTAAAATAATAGCACGAGGAAGAAAATCAGGGTCAGATGAATAGTGTGGTGGGAGAACGGAGAGAGTTGCAGGTGGTTACAGGAGACAGGGTTTGGCATTAGCTGGTCTAATCTCCACGTGGGGATAAGAAGAAGAAGATGAGGAAAAAGAAGAAGAAGAAGATGTGGAGAAGAAGAGGATGTGGAGAAGAAGAAGGATATCAGCATATAAAATATCAGCACTAGAACAAACACATAAATGTCCCGTCTCCCTAATTAAATGTGCTAAGTCGTAAGGTGTAGCCGTGTCGTGTAGATAGGGACCGTTCCACTTTGTAAACAAGTCGGATTCGTCTCTTCATAGGGTCCCTTCATCGATGGAATCGCACTTAAATGCAACTAAAACATCCTTAAATATGTAGTTTCATCTGTTATTGTGTCTTCAACCAGCAGCTTTCAATTGATCAATCTGAGCCAAATAAATATAAAACAATTTGATTTTAAGTTATGTTATTGTTACTTATTTTCTAATCGGCTGACGTCTATCGGACAGCTGTGGCTAAAATTGCCAAAATGGCTATATTATATGCGTTAGAGAAAACACCGTTTTGTGCGACACACTACTATTGGAGCATTGTATTACATCATGTGTTATTTTACTAAGCGGATGAAAATAGATAACACGGATTTCCAGCATGTACCCGAAGAAACTTCTTCCTGTTAAGGAGTGTTGTATTGTATTACTATTATTTAAAATCGTACCCTTTTTTATGATATTGACATAGCTAAATAGTAAGTTAATAAGTAAGTTAATAACTTACTTAGTGTTGTTATATAAAGTGTCATAAGAATATAAGATTAAGGAGCTGTACTACTAGTACTAGTCTACTGTGTAGGTAGACTATGTGACTATGTGCAGATGTCTTGATGAAGACTGTCAGTTATAATAATAAGGAATAACTTAATAAGGCCAGGGCGCTAAGGCAAACCAAGACTGCCTGAGTAAGACTAAGGTAAGAGTAAGAGTAGTGAGTAATACTAATAATAATAATAAGAGTGTTAACTGTTTTATTTGTCACCTTATGATTTATCGAGTAAAATAAACGTGGAAGCGTCACTTTAAGTAAGCATATCTGGTCTAAAAAGTCAGTATTATTTTGTTATAAATAAATTATGTGTGTGTAACACACTGTGTTCACTGTTCATGCATCTAAATACAAACATTAAACAATGCCAAACAAACGGACTTCTGTTTATGGAACAAAGCAACAGCTTGCAACAGCCAACACCAACTAGTAAATATTTATAAATAATGTAGTGAGTTGATTGCGAGCTGTGAGTGGTAGTTCTAGTAGGGCTGTAGCAGAATGACTGATACTGCTCGCTTCAGTAGAAGTGCATTAAACTGTGTTTGTTGTAACAGTCTTTATTTAAAGCCACTATTAAATCAACATTCTGATTAGTGTGATTCCTCTGCGCCATCATCTTGTCTTAGACCAGCAAGCATCATTTCTTAATTTCTCTTGCCCAGCATCTTTTACCACTGATCATTTTCAAGAGCCATATAAGGAACTGATCTATAATGCACTTCCTCTAAAGCATACACAGATGGATGAGTCATCTGGCACTTGTAAATCAAGCAGGAAACCCTTGTGATGTTTCACAATTTCTGATGTGGAACACAGTCAATGGCTGAATGGATAAGAACACTCGTTCTTAAACATCCAGTGTGCTGATGTTGAAATTGCAGGTTCAACCACTACACTGGTCATTTGGACTGAAATGTTGACTTCTCGTCCTACAAGTCCAATTACGAGTACTTCTAAAGTCAGCTTCTTCTTCTAGGTTCGCTTAATACTGAGGGATATTGGTTATAGGGGAAGCTAATTCACACGCAATAATCAGTCCAGTGCACTAAAAAGGTTGCCGGACGGGTATGGACTACGTTTGAGTTCAAAGCGAGTAAACCTTAAAAAAGGCCTTACTGCAGACTAGGAAACAAGTATGTCTATATTGCAGTCTTAACATTTCTCAAAGATGATTCTCATGTTGAAGACATGGTCCTGGTTCATCTGCCCACTCTGAAATCTGCCCATACTTCATGTAATTCATACTCTACCCACTCTGAAATCTGCTCGTACTTCATGTAATTCATACTCTACCCACTCTGAAATATGCCCATACTTCATGTAATTCATACTCTACCCACTCTGAAATATGCCCATACAATGTACTTCATGTAATTTATCGCCTCCCCACTATGAAATCTGCCCATACTTTATGCAATTCATACTCTGCCACTCTGAAATCTGCCCATGCCTCTTGCAATTCATACTCTACCCACTATGAAATCTGCCCATACTTTATGCAATTTATACTCTGCCCACTCTGAAATCTGCCCATGCTTCATGTAATTCCTACTCTGCCCACTCTGAAATCTGCCCATACTTTATGCAATTCATTCTCTGCCCACTCTGCACACTCTGGTCATAGTCTAAGTGTTGTTGACAAATTCACCTATCTTGGCAGCACTGTGTCACAAGCTGCCACAATTGATGATGAAGTGAATGCAAGAATCTCCAAGGACAGCGTGGCCTTTGGCAGACTGTACAAGAATGTATGGGACAGAAATGGAATAAGCCTGCAAACAAAGCTGAAAGTCTACAAAGCAGTTGTATTATCCACGCTGCTATATGCTTGTGAAACCTGGACTGTTTATCAACGACACGCTAGGAAATTAAACCACTTCCACACAGTCTGCCTTAGGAAGTTACTGAAGATTAAATGGCAAGACAAGATCCCAGACACTGAAGACCTAGAAAGAGCATCCATGCCCAGTATCCACACTCTACTAATGAAGAATCAGATTCGCTGGGCTGGTCACTTGACTCGCATGCCAGATCACAGGCTCCCTAAACGAATTTTTTACGGCGAGTTGCGTTGTGGTAAACGCTCCCAAAGCGGCCAGAGGAAACATTTTAAAGACACTCTGAAAATCTCACTGAATGCTTTTGGAATTCATCATGACACCTGGGAGACTGCTGCCAGAGACAGAAATTCGTGGCATGCATCATTACGCAAGGGTGCAGTCACTTGTGAGGCAACCAGGACTGCAAGAGCTGTGAAGAAAAGACAGAACAGAAAAACCACTGCAGAAAATCCTCCTCCAGAAACGTCAAGCATTCTTTGTCCACATTGTCAAAGAACATTTCGAGCCAAAAAAGGCCTCATCAGCCATCTTAAAACTCACGGCTCCGAACTTTCAACCCCACTGGATGAAATGAATGGTCATCATCATTCTTGATGGACAAACAACACACAACACTCTGAAATCTACCCATACTTTATGCAATTCATACTCTGAAATCTGCCCATGCTTCATGTAATTAATATCTTCTTCTTCTTCTTTGCGTTCATCCGGAGTGTTTTTTCAGATGTGATTGCGGTGTGTCTGGTTAGGCACCCTTGGGTTGAAACCCTTAGGCCAACACATCCGACTTTTAACGTGCATTTTTACCAGGTTAGCATTCCTGGGAGACTCTCACTTTACTGTCCACCTCCCAGCTGGTCAAGTTGGAGCAGTCGAAGACTGTACGGTCATCCCTCAAATGAAGGCAGGGACAGTCCACCGAGGGGCTCACCGAGGGAATCGTCACGTCCTGCTCATGGCTGCTTTAATTCCTCACTTCAATATATTGGGCATTTCGTTCGCCCCGGGCCGTTCCCGCACAAGCCAGACAGGTCTGCAGACGGTATCCACTCAGCAAGTTTTCGGACATGTGCTTGTTGTTGCGCCCGTCAAAGCTGTTCCAGGCACGACAGACATTTGGAAAACTACCTAGTCAGAGCTGTTCCGAACAAGAGCGGCATTCGGAAACTAGGTAGTCAGAGCTGTTCCTAGCACGAGAGACATTCGGACGAGACATTTCACTCGGACGTAAATGTGTAGTGCCAATTTTTAGTTTGCCACCCGTAGGACGGCACTTCCGACTTCGGCGGGCATTTTTTAATGAGGTTAGCCTTCCTCGGGTTTCGTGGCACGTTAGACTTATTGTTGTGATGTTGCCCACATCTCAGCTGGTCAAGATAGAGCGATCGACGACATCGCGGCCGACCCTCAAGGGAAGGCAGGGGCAGACCATGGGCATTCCCTCGCTGTCCAAGGACGCTTCCATAATTGCAGAGCTGGCACATATTGCTCTGAGACTGGGCTCACCCGAGGAGTTGCCAGCCACGTCCTGCTCATGGCTGCCTTAGTTCCTCACTTCCATGTGTTGGGCATCTCGCTTGCCACTGGTCGCTCAAGCACACACCAGGAGCGGTCAGACTGCGGGCGACATCCACTGGGTAAGCTTTTTCTTTTGACTTCGGACCACGCAATGGATTCGCTAGCCGTGCGTTCCATTTCGTGTTATTGAGACGTTTTTTTTCATTTTTGTCTACACTCTCTATGAGTTAGATACAGACAGTTTTCGTAACCATTTCATTCGACTGGGGCATTTTCTGCATTTTAGTACTCGCTCACGAGGTAGGCTACATGTGCTGCCGGCTCAGCACCTTACCTCCGTGCAGCAGTGAACGGGAAACAGCCAGGCCCTCTCATCCGGGAATCCCTCATATTCCCCAAGCGTGCTCAGTATCTCACCTCTATTTCTCGGTAGGTGTGTATCGGGCCGGCTCTCACATCCGAGGGTTTGTGGCTTAGAGGCGTTCAGCCTAAATCCTCGACAGAGAGCCTTAGGCTATTGTCCGGACCAAGAATTTCTGCCTTTGTGCGCCTGATTTAAACTCTTGACTGCTATCCTCAGTCTACCTGCAGAGCAGCAGGTTGTGTTTCTCTTAGTCTGGCCCCTATCCCATAAGCTGTCCGATATGTAGTTTTCATCCATCAGCAAGCAGATGGGGTCAATGGGACACGCAAGCTCCCCCACCACAGCAAGGTGGAATGTAATTAATATTCTAACTTGCTTTCAATCCTGTTCATGATGATTCATTGGAGAAGTTTGTTAGCATGACTCAGTGCCATACATATATTGATAATTCGTGCACAATTTGCAGTTTTCTTCCTTCGGGAGAGGGATGTAAAATGTGACATAGAAATAGAAGGAAAAATTCTTAACCAAGTGGATAATTTTAGATACTTAGGGGCATTTATAACATCAGATGGAAGATGTACAACAGAGATTAAGAGCAGAATAGGGCAAGCAAAAGCCACATTTCAGAAAATGAAGAATATCTTTTGCAATGAGTCACTATCACTGAATGTAAGAAAGAGAGTGCTGAAATGCTATGTAGAACCAGTTTTGCTTCAAGGCAGTGAATCTTGGAATGTAAATGAACCAATTAAGAAGAAATTAGAAGCAACAGAGATGTGGTTCCTGAGACGAATGTTGCGAATTCCTTGGACTACCAGAGTAACTAACAATGACTGCCTGAAACAGGCTAATGAAACTTAAACATTATATACAACAATAAGAAAGAGACAAACATCTTTCTTCGGTCATGTGATGAAAAGAGAGGCATTGGAGAACATCGTGACAACTGGAAAGATTGAGGGGAAGAGAGGCAGAGGCCAACCAAGAGAAGTGATGCTGGACGGAATGAGACGGTGGTATGGAGGAATATCAGCAGCAGAGTTGATCCAGAAAACCAAAGACTGAGATCTGTGGAGAGCCATGAACGCCTACGCCAGCTGGCAGGGCACTTGATGATGATGACTTCTGCAAATAAAGGTTGTGGTTCTTTCCCTATCTGCTTTATACATTTCTCCACATGACTCCATCCATCCCTCTACTATATCTTTGCTCTCTCTTAAAGTGTTGCTATTGTCATTTGTTACGTGTATTCATAGTCTGAATGTGCATGGAAATATACTGATTTCCTTGAAAAAATCTTCATCTTTTCTTTGCAACTGGAAACATCTCGCAGCCTCATATACACAATTATTTAAAAGATGCCTGACATGAAGTATATTGGATGGACTGAGAGACACCTAACTAACCGATTTAGGGAACATCTGGGGGACATTACACAACTCTCCGACAGAACTGTTTCCAATCATTTCAATTCTCTTGATCATAATGGGGCCTTGAAGTGTGTGTCGCTGCCATAAAACCATGTTATTCAGACAGTTTGGTCATACTGAGAATAGAGAGCCACTTATTTACCACCATGGGATAGATGCAATGTATCCATCCTCTGTGGGAATCAATACTGTTGTGTATGCCATGGCTAGCAATGTTTATTTTGTTTCTTTGTACTTTCTTTCTCCTTCTGCTCTTTATTCCCCACTGCGGCATAGGCCCTCAATCAAACCATGCCAAGCGTCCTATATTTTGCTATCTCCAGCATCCATATCCTCCCAATATTATTCGGACTGTAATTCTTTTATCCATGTGGTGTTAGGTCTTCCACTGTTTCATTTGCCTTGTGGGTTCCAAACTAGAGAGTGTCTAGTTATATTGTCCTGTAGTTTCCTTGGTGTATGACTTATCCATGCCGTCTTTTTTCACCTCTTGGTTCACTGGAATTTGTTTATTTCGGAATATCACTACTGTCCACAAGCTATAAGATACTATCCGCAGTATTACTAAATAGACTAAAACCATATTCAGAAGACATATTAGGTGACTACCAGGCGGGTTTTAGACAAAACAGATCAACAATAGATCAGATATTTATCTTACGACAAATAGCCAAGAAACATTGGGAATATAAAAGAGATCTCCATAACATTTTTGTGGATTTTAAAAAGGCTTATGATAGTGTCCATAGGAATAGTCTATGGAATGTTATGCAGGAATTTGGAATACCAAGGAAGTTAATTAACATGACCAAACTATGCATGGAAGATACTTATAATATAGTAACATATAAAGGCAGGAAATCAGACCCCTTCCAAATAACATCTGGCTTGAAACAGGGTGATGCACTATCGCCGCTACTCTTCAATCTGGCTCTAGAGAAAGTTGTAAGGAGGGTAGAGGAGGAGTGTGATATTGGAGGAACATCCAGGCTGCTTGGTTATGCAGATGATATAGATATTATAGGGCAAAGTGAACAAAAGACATTAGAAATATTGACTCACTTAAAGGAAAGGGCCCAACAGATGGGGCTGGTTGTCAGCCAAGATAGGACAGGGTATATGGTGGTTTCAAGAGACGGAATGGCTAGGGGCTCTGGCCGCATACAGGTAGATAATATGACCATTGAAAGAACGGAAACATACAAATACCTGGGTACAATCTTCAACTGCTCCAACATCATAAGGGAAGAGATACAAACTGGAGTCAACTCTGGAGATGGGATATGCTATGCACTGCAGCATCTACTGAAATCAAAGGCGCTATCTCGTAACACCAAAATCACAATATACAAAACACTGATCAGACCAGTTGTGCTGTATGGCTCTGAAACCTGGAGTACAACGAAAGGAGACGAAGCCTTGTTGCAAACCTTTGAGAACAAAGTTTTGAGACGCATCTTTGGACCCATTGGGGATGCACAGGGTGGAGAGTGGAAGGGAAGAAGTAACAAAGACATTTGTGATTTGTTTGAGTCCCCGCTGGTCACTGGTATCATGAAGGCTAATAGACTACAATGGCTGGGGCATATAGAGGGAATGGAGGATAATGGGGAAACGGGGCTCGCTTGCACTCGGGAAATAAATGACCGTAGACCCCGAGGTAGACCAAGAAGGCGGTGGAGAGATAATATACATACAGACCTACAAGCATTTGGAATCAACGACTGGCAAGAGAAGGTCCACCAGAGAGACGAATGGAGACAGATTGTATTTGCAGCAAAGAACCTCAATGGCTCGGAATGCTGAAGAAGAAGAAGGAGAAGAAGAAGACTATATTTGCACAGTATCATTTCCTGTTACTTTACTTGCCATTTCACATTCATAGAAAAGTCCATAGTTAGCTGTATCTTTCTTGGACTGACAGTGTCCATAATATTTATTTCTACCTTTCCCAATTTGACATTTTTATACTGAAGCTACTGCACATTATTACTGTACATGGAAGTTGTGTATTAGTCCTTCATCTTTCCCATATTTATGTTGCGTCTTGAAATTTATAATAAATAGTCCTATAAATAGAGCATTACGCAGACTGTCGCATAAGCGCTAATGGACAAAGGTTTGATTTCAGCTCTCATCATTAGCCATGGGAGGGAAAGATTGTCTACCCATCCCTCCATGCACTAAAACATACAAAAATGTAAAAAAAAACTACAAAAATGTAATGGTCCCAACACTTCACAAACCCACAGCAGTTTCCTTCTACAAGACTTGTTTTTTGTCTTTATTCTTATTAGTAACGTGTTTTTTAAAAAAAAACAAAGTTTCTGCTAACGAAAGTATTGGATACGTGTGGAGTATTTTAGCATATTTAGGGATACTTTCTTAATCACATTATTTCATTTCTATTCCATTCCCCACTGTCTTCTTCTTCTTCCTTTTAACTTCCATTGGAGGATGGACCCTCAAACAACCCAAACCAAGCCATCCTGTCCTTTTCTACCTTCATGTCCTTCCCATATTATCCCTCTCTATCTCTTAATTCTCTTTAAAAAAAAAAATAATCTGAAAATTTTACTAAAATGCTTAGTTATTTTCTAGTCCTTGGCCATCATCAAGTTTTCTTCCTTGTGTCTGAGATATTAATTATGGGATATAAAAAGAAGAAGAAGAATGCTCTTGTTTATTGTTCTTATTATTTGTATTGTATATTTAAAGCATTTATGCATCCTGGTAAACTTGTCACATTTTAATGATGTCACAGCACTTAACAAATATTTCTGACTGTGTTATCCTGTCATTGGCTGTTTGCTTTCTGCTATATTATAAAAGAGGTGAAAGATTATCATGCGGTATTAGGGGGAACATTTAGCATTCCAAACTTATAATTTCGTTTCCAGTTTTTATGACTTGCTTAAATCTGGCCAATCGAGACACTCATGGTGCATTCTGTCAAGTAGATTTAGAAGTTCACACAGACACTGCTAAAGTGTTTTTCTATAGTTAGTCTTCACTAATTTACAGACTTTGCCTGTTAGTGTAGATTTGTTTGCTTGTTATAAATCTGTAAAGCTCCTGATTTCAGCGTATTTCACGATCATTTCATTGTTGTAGCTGTCCCTTGCAAGAGAAACTTTTTTGGAGTATTAGCTCTCTACAAGTGTAAGTCAGTAAGTTAGTCACAGAATGAAATAAGGCAACTGAGAAATGGTTCTTGATGGTTTGTAAAGATATCGTTATGTGGCGTTCCCATCTAGCTTGATGTCTATGCTTAGCAGACGTTAATTGCTGCTTATACTTGCGCATACAGTTTCATGCACATATAGTATTGAAAATGGCAGCCATACTTGAAGATTGCTCCACTGAATAGTGGGCTGGTGTGAGGTTTATTTAGGCTAGAGGACATACAACCAAGGATATTTGTAAGGAAATGTTGCCTATCTATGGTGGAAAGTGTTTGTCTTGAAAAGAAGTACTTATATGAGTAGATAATGATTTTCTGATGATGAAGAAGGTGCCAAAGTGGCTAAGGCAGCAGACCAAATAATTATATGCTGCAGGTATTGGCTGAATGATAAAACAATGGGATAAATATGCATTAGTTTCACTGAGATTATTTTGATTATTATTTAAGTACAATAATAGATAATATATTCAAGATTGTTCTACTAGTAAAGAGCAATATCATGAGAATGGAAGAGATTAGGAAATGTTCAAAGAAATGAAGTTATTAACAAGAAATGTTCAACCTCAATTAAATGTTAACTGTGACAAGTTGGAAAATACCCTAACAGAATCTAGAAAAGTTCTAGACAGATGGCAGGGATGCTGCAGTGGAATGTATGAAATGAATGACATGAACCAATGACAACAGAGACAGAACCTGAACCCTCATTAGATGTAATTGTATTGGCAATAAAGAACCTGAAGAATGGTAAATTACCAGGATGTGATGAGATATCAACTGAACTAATTAAACTTGGAGGAGAAGAAAACATACAAATCTATCATGCATTATGTAAAAAGATATGGAAATATGGTATATGGCCAAATGATTGGAAGAGAACTATCTTCATTCCAATACCAAAAAAGGGCAACCTGAAATTATGCACCAACTATAGAACTGTTGCCCTGATCAGTCATGCAAGTAAAATTCTACTAAAAATCATAATTGGAAGACTTTGCAAGAAAATGGAAGCAGAGATTAGCGTGGTTTAAGCTGGATTTAGACAAGGAAGATGAACAAGAGATCACATACTCAACATGCGTTTAATAATAGAGAAGTGTAGAGAATTTAATGTAAACCTATTGTGGATTATTCAAAGGCATTTGACTGTGTACAACATCAGAAACTGGGAAATCATGAGGGAAATGGGCTTTCCATCACATGTAGTACAACTCATAAAAATGCTCTATCTAGACCAACAAGCAGCGATTAGAATCGATGGCGAGATATCAGATTGGTTTGACATCAAGCAAGGAGTCAGTCAGGGCTGTGTGCTGTTCCCCTATTTGATTAAAATATACGCCAAAAATATAATGAGAAATGTCAGAGATGATATAACCAAGGAGCAATATGATGCCCTAAATATCGGTGGTCATGAAATATCAGAGATTCGATATGCTGATGATACAGTATTACTATCCATTTCACAGAATGGTAGGAAGAACTAATAACCTCAACCCTAAAGAATAGTGAAAATCACAACTTATATCTTAACAAGCAAAAACAAAGATAATGCATACAGATAAAACTAATTTAGAGAAAGAAATATATGTTAATGATGAACAATTGGAAGTGGTGATATAAAAATATTGCAGATACTAGCGTGAAACCAGCGCAATGCAGCATCCTGCCAAATAGTCGTGCACCTGTGTTTCGAACGCGGGTATACAGGATTACAAACTCGCGTCTGCAACCCCTCCACCATGGAGATGGCAGGTTGGCTACTAAAGACAACAAAACAAAGACAATTTAAATATCCTGGTCACTTGAAAGGTCATGAAAGTTTGTAGAGAATAATAATGGAGGGGTATATGCCCGGAAAGAGAGGAAGAAGAAGGCCAAAGCGAAGATGGGCGCAGGATGTAGCAGATGATCTCCGGATGTGTGTATTGGATGCGGGACATCTTGCTTATGACCAAGAAATTTTCCGAAAGGTTGTTATGGGAGCGAGGTTCTGCAAAGGACATGCTACTGAATGAATGAATGAATTTATTATTCACCATATGAGTATCTACTTCCTATATTCATCAAATTGTGACACCAAAATGTGACATAGAAATAGAAGGAAAAATTCTTAACCACGTGGATAATTTTAGATACCTAGGGACATTTATAACATCAGATGGAAAATCTACAACAGAGATTAAGAGCAGAATAGGGCAGACAAAGGTCGTATTTCAGAAAATGAAGAGTATCTTGTGCAATAGGCCACTATCACTGAGTGTAAGAAAGAGAGTGCTGAAATGCTATGTAGAACCAGTTTTGCTGTATGGCAGTGAATCTTGGAATGTAAATGAACAAATTAAGAAGAAATTAGAAGCAACAAAGATGTGGTTCCTGAGACGAATGTTGAGAATTCCTTGGACTGCCAGTGTAATTAACGATGGCTGCCTGAAACAGGCTAATGAAATTAGAACACTAAATACAACAATAAGAAAGAGACAAACAGCTTTCTTTGGTCACGTAATGAGAAGAGAGGCATTGGAGAACACCGTGACAACTGGAAAGATCGAGGGGAAGAGAGGCAGACCAAGAGAAATGATGCTGGATGGATTGAGACAGTGGCATGGAGGAATATCAGCAGCAGAGTTGATACAGAAAACCAAAGACCGAGATCTGTGGAGAGCCATGAACGCCTACGCCAGCTGGTAGGGCACTTGATGATGATGATGATGATATTCACCATAATGTTGAATAAATACGTGCAACTAATTTGCACACATAATAGGATGTAAAATGAGTAGCACAGATGTATGTTAGATTTTAAATTGTTTGAAGCCATTAAAAACTAGGAGTTTGGTAGCCATAGAGAAAGCATCAACAATCTACACTACAGCAATGTAGCACAATCTTCAGACTGTGCAGATCATACAGCCCTTAAACAACCTGACAAACAAGCTTCACAGACCATGTAGCATACTGCAAGCACTTTAGCAAACTGAAGAGTTAACAATAAATCACCATTTTTTAAAGTACCCTATACTATCAGACCTAAAGAAATAACTGTTAGCCATAAATCCTTCCATCACCAACACACTGTGTGGATAACTGATGTAGTAAGAAAGATGTGGCAGTTCCACTGCTTGGCATAAAGGTGAACACTCGTGACGCTAAGGACTGAGGCAAAAAAAACTACATGTTTATTTGAGGCAAATGATATTATTTGGAAGATGCATTGCGGAGTAAAGGACAGGATATGACAAGCAAACATTGCATATTATAAAATGAAGATCTTATGCAATAATAAATTAATGACATCATTGGATGGTATAAAAATAATTATTGCAAGTGAAATAGATCTCGGAACAGTCATAACATCTTATGGGAGATGCCTTGAAGAGATTAGAAAAAGAATTGCCATGGCGAAAGTAGCCTTTAGCAAGATGAAAAACATACTGACCAATAAAAAGATGTAATTGAAATGCGAAAAAGAGTGTTGAGGTGCTACATAGAGCCTGTTCTTGTGTATGGATGTGAAACTTGGACAATGAGCAGTCAAGCTGAAAAACATCTGATGGCTGCAGAAATGTGGTTTCTGAGGAGAATGCAAAGAATACCATGGATAGACAGAAAAACCAATGACCAAGTACTACAGGAGACAAATGAAAATCATAAATTGATTAGAGAAATTAGACATAGACAGTCAAAATTCTTTGGACATATGAGAAGAAATGACTTGGAGAACTTGGTGTCAACTGGCAAGATCGAAGGGAACAGCCCAAGGGGAAGACCGAGAAGTAAATACTGGAGGGCTTGGCCACATGGCATGGTCGAGATAGGAACACTGAGCTGATCCACGACTCTGGTGATCGAGTGAAATGGCGAGTCATGACCGCCCACGCTTTCCGGCATGGCACATGATTGATTGATTGAAATAGAACTAGTTTGAACAAATGGACTGTGATTCCTGCACAATTAGTAAACAAGCAAAAATAAATCCCTTGAGGTCACAGAGATATTGTTTTACAGAATAATGCTGACAATTCTTTGCATAACCAAAATGAGTAACTTAATTAATTTAAAGAGACTAAGATACAAATGCAACATTACAAACATCAGAAAGTCGCAGTCATCATGCTTTGGCCACATTTGGCATTCAGTAAAGCACGTTATACTTCATGATAGAGAGAGAGAGAGAGAGAGAGAGAGAGAGAGAGAGAGAGAGAGAGAGAGAGAGAGAGAGAGAGAGAGAGAGAGAGAGAGAGATCCACACCACTCATATGTATTCAGATGAAATCTCTTGTTAGTAAAATTCAGATAGAAGATTCTTTGTTTCGTTAATAAATTGTTTATGTTTTTTTTAAAAAGAAAAACATAATTATCACAAATGTTTCAGATATAACAGTCTGCAGATGTGAAATGCAACATTTATTCAGTTTCACAAAACAGATTGGTTCACTGGTCTTGAACAATGATGAGATATTAGTCTCTTTTTCACTAAAATGGAAAGCTGTACAAACATGGAAGGCTATGACTGTGATTTTGTTACACCTCCGGAGCCAAGATACGAATGCCCTATTTGTTTGCTTGTTCTAAAGGGAGCCTTACCAAACAAAGTGTGGCCATAGGTTCTGCAGGGATTGTATTATGAAGTCACTGAGGTAAACTTTGCCGATTTTCATTGATGGTTAAAACTTATTATATGATTTTAACTTTACTGTCAGACAGGGGAATCAACTCTAAACCACATGTTGCCAGTCACTGCCTATGTTATTCATTTGATTAAATGTAAAATATGGGTGTTCATGACTAAAGGGATTGTGGAATTCATTTTTACAATTTCCCAAAATACTGAGTCGAGGACGTGCTCAGACCTGCTTTAGCTAAATATAATTCTGCGGATGTATTTAATGCCGATGAAACTTTATTATTTTGGTTTAGAGATTGCTACCTGATAAAACATTTTCTTTCTAAAATGAAAAGTGTCATGGGGGGGGGGGGGAAATCAAAAGAAAGAATAACAGTGGTTGTGTGTTCCAATATGGATAGTAGTGAAAAATGGCCTTTATTTGTGATTGGAAAATTTAAAAATTCTTGTTTCAAAGGCCTGAAAACATTGTGTGTGAATTACAGAGCCGATTCAATGGCATGGATGACATCAGAACTGTTCAATGAGTGGCTACAAGAATTTTATTATTCAATGGAGTGTAAACAAAGAAAAGTTCTTTTAATTGTTGACAATTGTTCAGCCCACACAAAAATTAACAATCTGAAGGCAACAGAGCTTTTGTTTCTGCCACCTAATGCCACATCAACACTTCAGCATTGTGATCAAGGTATCATTCAAAATCTGAAAGTTCTTTATAGATCCACAATGTTGTCAAAACTTGTGGGTCATATGGATGCTGACCTCATTTGTGATGATTTCAAGATAACCCTTCTTGATGCTATTCTTATGTTAAAATCTTCATGGGACAGAGTTTTACCAGCAACTATTGCAAACTGCTTTAGACAGGCTGGCTTCTTACCTGCAGTAGATGTCTCTGTAAATGAGAATTCCACACCATCAGCGAGCAGTGAGAGCAATGTTACTGACATTTCAGTGGGGCCATTACTTGCTAGATTGTCATAAGAGCTGAAGATTGATCCAGAGGAGTTTGTGAACATTGACAATGATGTTTCTTACTAGTGCCACTCTTTCAAGCACTGATATTCACTAACAACTGCTATGTAATGACAGTCTTCCAACCAACCACCAGTCACTTCCAAGCCACTGTACGATGAATGACTATAAAAGATGCAAGCACACTTTGTATCACTGGAGCTATTTTTCAAGGTTTTTGGGGCGAGGTTCGTCCAAATGACATGCTACTGATTAACCTGAATGCCTATAAACCAGTCTGCACACCAATAAGCCAGACATGGGACAACGGATACTCACGCAAACCTCAGGTCCTGTATGACATCACACTGATGTTGGACAACAGGATGCCTTCATCCGACATACAGGACTTTGCGTTGGAGCTCAAGCCAATGAACACAAGCAAGCAAGCATATATATAAGAAAACAGATAAGTAGCTTATATGTATATATATATATATATATATATATATATATATATATATATATATATATATATATATATATATATATATATATATATATATATATATATATAAGCTACTTATCTTATTTCTTGTTGTGGACTGGACTTTTGTGTAATAAAATCTGCATGTTTGATTATAGGAAAATGGAAATGTGACTTGTGGCTATGATGGGAAAGTGAGTGTCAAGGGACTAAAGGTCAATAATGCCATAAGCCCACAGATTGCCATAGCAACTTGAGATGAGAACAGTGGGTGGGAGGGTGAAGTGGGGAGGGGATGGAAGAAGAAGCATCCAGGTAAGTGAACAATAAGATAGGGAACTGTTATAGACTACGCTATGGGCGACCACTGAAATGGAGGAAGAGGAAGTGGTTTTTGGAAATGAGGATGTGGGAGACATCAGACAGTCACAGTTGCACAAACGGGGGGAAACCATGGTGGCAAGCAAATAGCAGAAGAAGCATTAGAAACATTAAAGTGGGCACAAAGAGGCATCATAGCCAAGACTACTGTGTGACAAAAGCATGGAGTAAAACGAGGAATGGATAGCAACACTCGAACATGGAGTCCTCAATCTGATAATAAGCGTGAATTCAGGCAGATTTACTGTTGCTGTGGATATAGAAGTTGTTGACACATAGGTGGGTCAGAGCAGATCAGGAAAGATGGGTGATACAGTGCAAATAATATTTGATATAGAAGGAATGAGGGAGGGGCTGGGAGGGGAGTAGCAGTCCCGATGTATGTGTGATTCGTATGTTGTGGAAGTGACATAGGACATGTAGCTTCGCTCACCCTGTCCTCTGTAATGCAAGGAAATTAATACAGGATGTTCTCATTTGCAAGGGTTAGGTTGTATAAAATTGATGCATGTCATGAAGTGGTTTGGGGTTGACTGTAATGTGACTGAGCACCAACAGTGGCTTGATGCTGGCCTGGTTGTCTGGTGGTCATGTCCTTGAATCCACATCAATGCAGATAAAAAAAAAAAAACAATTGATCTGGTTACCAGGTCGACTCAGCCTAAAATGGGTGCGAGAAAATATCCTGGGAAATAAAGCAGGACTATTGATTCCATCACCCTTTCAGTGCAGATTGGTTGTTAAAAATATGGCACTGGCATCATATACTCCTCAAGGCATGTAAAAAGTTCCCTTCCGTTAATTTACTTACCGATGGTGGGTGTTGTAGGTGCGTTAGCATACTTGATAGGGGGCACACTGATAATGTCATGAGCCTAGTTGGATGGGGGTTCGGCACCAGCTTTCATGGTCTCGCTAAGTGAGGGAAAGACTGGCCATCAATTCCTCCCCTGGCCTAGGGGTTAAACGTCTTTCTCCGTAATCCCGTATATTCTAGTGAGTAACGTAACCTGCGCGAGAATCGCTAGCGGTTCTCGCCGCGTTGGTAACTTATGGGATATGTGAGCCGGCCGCTCAGAAAGCAATGGCAAGCTACTGAGCGTAATCTTGCCTAGTACATCAACAGCAGCTGAAAAATGCTGATGTTGACTGCAACGTCCTGTAAGGGATATGCAAAAAAAAAAAAAAAAAAAAAAGGCAGGCCTACAAAATGTGATGGCTCTCTCACAACACAGACCTATGGCAGGCTTCTGCTTCGGGACAAATTAAATTAAATGAAATTAAATGGTAGGTATGTTGGGGATGCTGAAAGGGCAAATAATTTACACCATATATGATAGTCTGATGTAGGCTAATACAGAGATTGATGAATCAATGCATCTCAGGCTGCTGGAGTTTGGCATCACTTGTGGCATCAGCAGGTAGGATGCGAGTGAGGACAATGTTGGCATCACTTGTGGCAGCAGCAGGTAGGATGCTAGTGAGGACAATGTTGGCATCACTTGTGGCAGCAGCAGGTAGGATGCTAGTGAGGACAATGTTGGCATCACTTGTGGCAGCAGCAGGTAGGATGCGAGTGAGGACAATGTTGGCATCACTTGTGGCAGCAGCAGGTAGGATGCGAGTGAGAACAATGTTGGCATATTCCCAATGAGAGCAGTACATGAACAATCCTCATTCCTGCACTACAGTCCTTGCTGATTGAGACTCAACACATTTACATCTGCTTTGAATACTATGACGTCAGTTCTAGATAATCAGCCATTAAGATGCTTCTCCTACTTGTGAACGGTTCCGTAAGGACTGATGTAGTACCTGTTCTAGAAGAGCTTCCTTTCCTCATGGTTGCCTGATTCATTCTTCTTCATCTTTAGACTTCTTCATGTTCGGTTAGGTTTTGCAGCTAAACTTCTCTACATGATGGGGAAGCCAGCCCCAAGCCAAGCACTCCTTCCTCGTATTTTACATCTAGCATTGTAGGTAACTGTGTTACTATTCTTTGCTTCCCATTTCGAGCCCCAGTAACACACGGATGTGTAGTAAGTGGTCAGTACTGTGGTGAGTATAAAGAAGTCTAACAGCTTTTCTTGAAGCAGTTCTGCTCATATTTGCAGCAGGTTTTGACAGGGGCCTGTTTTACACACTAAGTTCAGCCAGCCCTTACTGTTCAAAGGTTGGGTTATCGCAACAAGAATGAATTAGCTACTGAAATACCATGAGCCACGAAATAATTATAAACAATCTACAATTCTCAAATTGTTAAAATCTTTAAGATGTGTGGAAAATTCACAAACAATATCTGAAATTATAGACACCCTAAGTGAAAAATGTAAATAGATCAATTCTACTACAGCATATGTTTTAACTGATAGTTAAAGAATTAAAAAATGTCAGATGTTCTCAGGACTGAATGAAGTGCAGGTTGGTAAGAAGTGTTCAGAAAATATGTAAATTTCATTGTGAGTTGACTAACTGAAATACAGCAGAATTATAAAGTGTACACAAGATACATATAGCAGGAGTGTGGCATTTTGGTGTTGTGACCTAACTATTGGGACAGTATATTTTATTAATAATCTGAGTTCAACCTGCAGCAGATACAATATGAGTATAAACACAGCCAAAACCGAAGTAATGCAGGTTGACAGATCGCCGGGCCCACTAAGTATACAGATAAATAGCACAACTCTGAAACAAGTTAAAGAATTCAAATATCTTGGAAGTATGATAACAGAAGATGGCAGATTGGACAGAGAAATTGAAATCAGATATGAAAAAGCTAGTACACTTACATATCAACTATTACCCTTACTGAAACATCCAAATATACCCATGTCCACAAAACAACAGATAATAAAAGCATATTCACACCAACCCTATGCTACCAATCTCAAACCTGGACTTTATCAAAATCACACTCTCACATAATCAACATCTGCGAGATGAGATACCTGAGGAGAGCTGCCAACTTAACAATCCGAGACCGAGTAAGAAATGCTGTTATCAGACAGACAGTGGGATCAACACCTTGTGCCAAATTTATTGAAAGACAGAAGATCAAGTGGTTTTGGCCATGTCATTAGAATGCAACAACTACCATCACTGGCCTTAAAGATCATCTGCGATGAGACCATGAGGACGTCCAAGAAGAAAATACATTGACGACATCAAAGACATTGTACAATCACACGGAATGACATTATCCAGTGCCACCCACCAGGCGCTGGAACGCAAATTATTCCTCCCCACGACGCTTGATGGCAGAAGTTGAAGATGATGATGATGATGATATTTTCTTTTTAAATATAGGCCTGGAAGTAGGCCTATCAATTAGTTTTTTATTAAATTTCTATCATTTGTGTTGATATAGCCAAAATGCAGAGAAGAGTGGCCAGTGTATACTTAAATGTTTCCTTAGATTGAAATCTGATGATGATGACCCCCCCCCCCCCCCCCCCCCCCCGAATTCTGACGCGGGCTACGATGGTTGGGTTCAATTCCAGGCCACATCCTTCAGTTCACAAGTGCATTTTTCAGAAACTCCTGAGGGTCATCGCTGGAGCTTTGTGCGGCACTTTCCGTGCTGTGGAAATATACTGAGTCATATGCGATAAAACTTGGTGCAATGAAGTCAACCCTGTCAACTTTTAAGCGACTGTATTTATGGAGATTCATAGCATTTCTTTCATCTTTAGAAGATATAAATGGAGATTTGTGTCAAGTGTATCCATGAATAATGTTTGTTTCTTTGTGATATGGATGACAGTGACTCAAGCAATAGATGCCCTGTAGACAACGAGGCACTTACAGAAATGGATGTGTACCCAGACAACTTTGCAAAACGAGAAATTCTGAACTTCAACATCAGATGCCCAAACTGTAAAACTGGTTGTGACCAGATTATTCCCCTGGGAAAACTACAAGTATGTTTTTGTTGGTTTGGACATTGCTTGATTTGTTCTGTTGGACTATATTTATTTTAGGAAATTATTTAACAGAATCTTTATTAATAACAAGAATTGACAGGAGTTAGGAAATGTAAAATTATTGTGTTTTATTGAATTACAGTTAGTTTAAGAGAAATTAGTTTAAGACTAAGCCTGTTTCAGTTATGACTAAAATCAACACATTCTAGTGCTCAGTAAATAAACAATTTTTATCAGGGCTAATAGCGAGTCTATTAAAAACAATTAAGAATAAATCTGAAACAATCGAGAAAGTCACAGAGGAGTAACATACATGCAGAAAAGTTTGATGGCTATGGACCGATCAAAAGAGAGGTGAGCATTCAAAATGGAATTATTGCATTTCTCTATACACCTCCTTCTTGTATGGAAATCAATCTTTCTACTTACTTTTCTAACTAGCTTGAATTTGACTAATTAAACCTCACATCATCTTCATCAAGTTTCTTGCTGATTGGCATGGGCGACCATGCTTCTCCATATCTTGCAATCTCCAACAGTTTGTATCAAGGTTATGGACGCAGTTCGTAATCCTGCATACCTGTGTTCGAAACACAGCTGTGGGCGATTTGGCCATTGGTTTTTTATGAAATGGTATGGGTGCTGGTCGCTCAGAAAGCAATTGCAAACTACTGAACGTAAACTTGCCCAGGAATCACGAACAACAAAATATTGCTGGGGTTGACTGCTGCATCCTGTAAAGGACAACAGGATTGTGAGAGCAGATGTCCCAAGCCTCACGATAGATGGTAGAAATGTCAGCCGAGAGAACAAACTGAAGTATCTGGGTATCAAATTTGACAGGAACCTATCCTTCAAGGACCATGTGGAGACGGTTGTGACAAGATCTCAAAAGGGACTCAGTGCACTTAAAACTATGGCTGCAATGGACACAGAGCAGAGAATGCTTTTCACACTATACCAGCACTTGATCCTCTCAGTAATTGATTATGGATTAGGTCTGCTCACTGTCTCAGAGAGTCTGCTGGTGAAGTTAGAGCGCATACAGACCGAAGCTATGCGGGTCATTCTGGGATGCACTAGAGACACCCCAGTAGTGTGTATGCGTTACATCCTTGGTCTGCCGAGTGTTGCTGGTAGGCTCAAGGTGATGCAGGCGAAGGCATACCTCAGAGTAGCTGCAGACACAGACCATCCACTGCATGAGGTGCTGGACGCAGTTAAGAATCAGCGACTGATAAGAGGGAAATGATGGATGGCTCAGGCGGAGGATATGATCAGACAGGTGTGCCCCTTGGAGAACATTAGGCGTGGAGAGGAGTGGGTCAGAGTGCCAGCGGAGCAGTCAGAACTATGCAGAGTTATAATCACATTGAGCCGGGAGTGCAGGGAGTGGCCCGCAGGGGCCACGGAAGTGGAAATCCAGCAACTAATTCAGGACAATGCTCACTCGGGTGATGTGATTATCTACACAGATGGTTCGGTGTCAAGAGGTGAGAAAAGTGGCTGGGGGTTCATAGCCAAAGCCAATGGTCGATGTTTGGGACAGGAGAGCCTGGCATATGATACCACAACATCCAGCTTAAGAATGGAGGTGGAGGCGGTCACTGCGGCTCTCCGCTGGATGGAGAATACGACACACACACACACATCGTGATTATAACTGACTCAGAAAGCATGCTGACGAGGGTGAGGACGGGAGGCTTTGTGCAGAGTGGCTTGCTTCGCTTCGGAGGTCACGGGTGACAAGCATCACCTGGATCTTTTCTCCGGGGTATGCCGGTGTGCTGGGATATGAACAGGCGGACAGATTGGCTGGCTCTGCAGAACTTGGTGGAGTATTGATACATGACAAGGCAGACGTGGTTGCGGCCTTGTGGGAGCATGTGCACACCTCGGAGGAGCAAATGGATTACCATGGTCTGGCAAGAATGAGACAGCGAGGAGTGACGAGGGGATCTGGCCGACGCTCAACGTTCAGAGGAAAGGCGAGACGGACATATAATCAGATTGCTACTGGTACTATTAGTGTTGGAACTCTTTGCTGGCTGCTGAGGATGGGGACGGAGCACTTATGGGAATGCCCCGAATGCTGTGATGTCGATTCCTAAATCAATCAATCAATCAATCCTGTAAAGGATGTGCAACAACTTTTAAAAAAAAACATCATTTAACTAGCATGGTTTGCATCTAACTGGGGTGAATGATCTGGCTAGGAATCTGATTAGACTAGAAAGAGTAATCGGGTCAGAAAAATAATTTGCAGATGTGAGGTCAGGAGGGTAGATCACAACCGGCGACAAACTAGGGTAACCCAGACTAAGTGTTGGATAAAGACATGTTCGCATCACATAAATTGTCCACAAATGGGACAAGACCCTAAACTGGTGGTTAAAATATATCACAGTAGATGTCATTTGAAGTCACGTATGCATAGAAAGCAACGGAATAGATCAGTAATGTGAGATGGTTAGAACATGTTCGGGGTTAAGATGGAATCACTAATGAGACGCGTATACGTGACAGGAAAACCTAGAAACAAGGAAGATTCTAAATGTAATTTTCATGGGAACTGATAAGTGTGATCACGGGGTTAAAGGGCACTCCCTGGGAGGGCTGGCAAGAATGAATAAATACACAAGTCTGGAAAATGAGAGGGGAGTTGAGTTTTGAGCCAGACAGTGGAGGTCTGAGCTCGGAGTATTGAGTCTTGGACTGAGGTGTGTGAGACACCAGCCAAGCTAGTGAGGATATAGTGGAGTTGTGAGCCAGACAGCGGAGGTCTGACCTAGTAGTGTTGAGTTGAATTAAGTCAGGGGACTCAACAGACAGTCGAGTAGAGTGAGCCTTAGGCTGAGTAGATAACTGCTGCCAAACACTATCAGCAATTACGTGTGTACATGTATCTATACTGAGACTGTGCCTGAAAATTTTATCATGTGTGTTTCATCATCTACCTGTGTCATTAATAAAGAATGTGCGCGAAACAGTGTGTTTTTCCAGTTGCTATAGCTGTGCAGAAAGAAACCTGCAAACATTCACACTGACATCCTCTAGACAACCACAGCCACTTCTATCTGTCACTGTATCATAATCAACCTTGTGACAATCATAGACACCCTTACGGACAGAAAGAGCACACAAGGGCATGACATAAGCACATACTCAATCACTGATATATAGATACCAAGTATACACAACCCACAGTATTTCTTGAGAGAATCTGAGCATCTCTGGGTTTGCCTGGTGTATTGATAATTAACAGTAACAAATATCTACATATTAAATAATGTTTTGCACCCAACGAACCCAACTTCTTGTGTAGACATTACTAAACAATACTGATTGAGAAGAAGAAGATGAAAAAGAAGAGTGCGAGGAGGGGGAGAAAGGAGTAGAAATAAATTATTTTCTTCTTTTTTGTTTCTTTATTTAACTAGATTCACTTGGAAGTATGTTTTTTTGCACTTGTGCCATGTCCACTCAAATGTTCTTGTGAAATAAAACGCTGTGACCTTGACAACCATCTGACTACTTCCTGTGAGAAGCGAAGTGTTACATGTGAACACTGCTGTAAAAGTATGGAAGCTAAAGTCATGGAGGTTAGTAACATGTAACTTGAAGTTAAAGAGCAAATTAATGTTCTCATCTTTAGTTGACAACGTTTTGTTTATGTGTGGGCTTTCAAATTTTGTTAAAGTGTGTATAAGTAAGTATTGTTTTCCAGATTTGTTGGAAAATATATTAATTTTTTAAACCATTTACTGTTGTGAATTGAGAGGGAGAAATATACGACAAATAGATAGACAGACACAAGTTACAGAGGGAGGTATAGAGATAGGCATTGTGGGGCACAGATCAAAGCTTTGCTTATGACATATAAGTTTTAGAACTGAGGTAAAGCTGCACTGGAGCCTCTGATGAAAAGGCTCAAATTTCACATCTTCTTACCACCTCTGTTCATCATTACAATAACCTAGAATATTTTCTAATTGGTAATCCTGATTAAAAAAATTGTTCATTGTCAATATTTTTTTGGGCATGTTATGAGAAGAAATGAATTGGAGAACTTGGTGACAACTGGCAAGATCGAAGGGAACAGACCAAGGGGAAGACCAAGAATTAAATACCTGGATGGCTTGGCCACATGGCATGGTCGAGACAGAAACACAGAGCTGATCCACGACTCTGGTGATCGAGTGAGACCATGATCGAGTGAGAACATGACCGCCCACGTTTATCGGCATGGCATATAAAGGATGGATGGTCAATATTTTCCACTTCCTAAAGCCCTTTAAAATAAGCAAGTTGGATCTTCAATTTTTGTCATCGCTAGTGCTTGGGGGTGTCTTTGTTTGTCTTCTTCATCTTATAGTCCATGTCATGTGAAGTTGGGTAGCTGTGGTAGTGTAGTGGCTAGACTCACCTACCTTACCAGTGGTTTTGGGTTCGATCCGCATCAGAATGGTTTCAAATAAAAACAAAATTAACCTGGTTCCCAGGTCGACCCAGCCTTAAATGGGTGCCAGGAAATGCCTTGGGAAGTCAAGGGGGCTGGCCTGGGCACGACCACGTCACTCACTGAGTGCTGTTTTGGTCTTTAAAAATATGGGTCTTTCCTGTATGTCCAATGTGCCTTTGGTGTGTAAAAGGGATCTTCACTTTTACCATGTGATGTTTGTGATCAAGTCTGCCCACAGCCTTCTGTCTCATTCACTGTGAATTAGTATTCCTCTATGCAATGATGCCAAACTGTCTAGCATCTTCACTCTTTGTTTCTTCCTGCCTCTCTTCCCCTCCAGCTTTTCCATTGTCATGACTTACTCGAGCTTTCCCATTGTCATAATGTACTTCAGCTTTCCTCTTCTTGCGCTGTGCTTGAAGAATGTGGATTGTCTTTTTCTAATGTGAGTAACCAGCTCTCTTTGTGAGTTAACTTTTTTCAAGATGTATTCATTCCTCCACCTGCTACTATGATGTCACGCTACCATGTTTGGATAGGGGCTAAATGGGTACCCACCTTTCCCAAGAGTGTCCCGTAGGCAAGTGGAGGAAAGGAGATGCCTTACTTCTCCTTTGATAGGAGATTGATACTCCTGCATCATCACCCTATTGTTTTTCTAATTTAATGTAAAATTAACAGGACTATGGTGGATAGGCGCAATGTGTTAAGAACTTGGCATGTATTTGTTTTTGGCTACGGTTCATTTATGCATTTTTCTCACTTTCAACTTGTAGTGCATGGTTTTGTCACCCAAATACTAACCTTAGTGCTTGGTGTGACTCTGTAGGCTATGGATTTCATGTGGAATGCTTTTTCATCTGTCCTTGGTAGTTTGTGCTGTGAACTGCATGTACAGAAAAGTGGTGTCATGAGGGGTTGGCTGACATAAATGGTTGTACCTTAGGTTCATATGCAGCTGCTGCTGGTTGTTCTAGCGACTGCTACTTCCATTAATGATGAACTATAATTCTAGTGGCAGATTCTTGTGTTGGCATTCTGGTGGCCTCACGCTTGCATGTGTGTGCATGCTGTTGGTTTTGTTGGGACTGCTGTCTGTTCCACTTTTCACATGGGACAGTGAGGAGCTTTTTGTGTGATATTATTCACTGGCACAGGAATGGAGCATTATAGGGTGATCCGTTGCTGTTATGTTGGAACTGTGACTAATGACTAATGTAAAATTCACTAAGAAATTGAACTCTAAAGCTAGTATTATATACTTGTACAGGTCAGACATCTTTGTTTTCATCTTTCCCATCATTCCTTAACTCTTAGAGGTTGAGAGACCAGTAGTTGGGGACTGATATTTCCAGTAATTCATGGTGGGATAACTTTTACTGAACTCTGTGTTTTGATTTTTCCTGGTTATGAACATTAAATATCATTTTTATTACCACTTATAATGCCATGATGGTTGTTAAAACTATGGAAATAATTGAGTCATAATCTTTATTAGAAATGAAACTCCATACAGAAAAATCCTCTACAAAACCCTCACAGCCTTTAAGAGTTAAGGGATGAAAAAAAGCTGATTGGTTTATTATTAGTATATGATGTGATAACCAATAGCCAGAAAGAGTGGACTTATGGTTAAAGAGAAAAAGATTCTTAGAGCGAGATATTGGAATCTCGAGGAAACGGTTATTGTTATAATTACCATGGCATGGACAGATGTCTCTTTTGGAATGATTGGCAGTACATCAGACAGAAGGCTGTTGACTTGCATAATGATTAACACCATACGGCATAGACTAAAAGAATAAAACGAGTGTACAGTGGGATGTAGAAGCCATATTGGAGGGAAAGGTGGTTAAACAAATGTACACAAGGGAGACAGTGGTTTTAATGGGAAGATAACATGAAAAGATGGACAGAAGAGAGGATGTCAGATTGTACTATCGAAGCAAGAGATAGAAAATGCTGGAGATCCATTGCAGCTGACCTGTGATGTAATGACGGCAAATGATCTGATGTGTTATCACTCATTACTTTTCTTGTTTTTCATGCTCTTTTCTTGCTGATAATTTTAATGATCCAATAAGTTAGCCTTGATTTGTGTGATTTTTAGGTGTTAATTCTTTATGACACTTATTAATATTTAACATTGCTTTTGTTATGACGAGGGAAAAAAAATTAATGAATTTTCTTATTTACATAATGATATATACTGGCATTTTATCTGCCTTATGAGATACTAAATATATATAATCTTCAGGATCATGTTGGAGTTTGTCCCATGGCTATTGTTGCATGTCCACACTGTGAAGAGAGGAGTGTCAAGAGTAGGGTATGTTTTGCTTAATCAACATAATAACCTCATGCAACTCCCGCCTATTGTCTGTAAACTGAGACTGCTATTTTAGCTTTAACTTTTCAAACATAGGAGGCACTATTATGAGGAGACTTAAACTGGAGAACTTGGTGACAACTGGCAAGATTGAGAGGAGAATAACAAGAGGAAGGCAGAGAAGTAAATATCTGGATGGCTTGACCATATGGCATAATCGAGGCAAAATTACAGGTGTTATTTAACAAAAAAGCAGGTGTTATTTAACTGTAACTAAATGTAACTAAAGACAAATTCCTGAAAGAGGCTAATCAAATTAGAACATTATATACAACTATAAGAAAGAGACAAACAGTTTTCTTTGGTCATGTGATGAGAAGAGAGGCATTGGAGAACATCATGATGACTGGAAAGATCAAAGAGAAGAGGGGCAGGGGCAGACCAAGAGAAATGATGGCATGGAGGAATATCAGCAGAGTTGATACAGAACACCAAAGACTGAGATATGTTGAGAGACATGAACACCTACGCCAGCTGGCAGAACACTTGATGGTGATGATGTGTTTATTTATTTTTTAAAAATATTTCATGTTAGGTATTTTTTCATATCCCACACTTGACATATTCATTATACTCACAATTGATGTCTTTTGTAGATGGAACATCATATTTACAATGAATGCCAGCAAGTGATGGTCCATTGCCCATTTCACTTCTTGGGTTGTTCCAAAGTTGTAAGTATCTTTTATGTTAATAATAACATGAAATTAACATCTTTAAAATTGTATTTCTCAGACTTAACAGGGTAGATCATCGATAAATAAACAATATTAGTGTGCTGTATAAAAATACAGAACTAAGTTATGCAGTGGTAACAGCCCACTGTGGTACCTCTCAGAATTAAACAGCAGATGAGCTTGCAGAAGCTGTAGGAAACCAATGCAGCCTTATCCACCCCAGAGCTTTAAAGAGATAATGACACTCCTAAAACAATCGTGGAAATGAAGTGAAGAAACAAAATGAAGATTACAGATCAAAGCATAAATAAGCTAGGCATGAGCAGTTCTAGATCTTGAGACTCAGTACAGAACACTGCGACTTAGAGCACATCTCCACTGTTTGGGTCTCAAGTCTTTGCCAACTGCTACCTTGGAGCATTTAAAGAAACACCAAAGTACATCTTACAAGGCTGTTCAAATGTCACCAGAGAGAGAGACACAGAAATCTGGCACACAGAAGCAATCATGCAAGTTTAGTTAGTTGATGGATCAACATCACAGCACACAGGTGCAACCCATAAGTGCTCCGTTTTCCTCCTAAATCAAATCTGAGTCTGGAGAAACTCAGCTCAGTGCACAAACTCATGTAGCACCGGCAAGGATCCTGAAAATACTTTGGGTAGATTTTTAACTCGAAATTTTGCCCAGGCAGCGCCGTTAGGCTACTCTTTTCGATTTCCAACTGCCAAGGGATTTTTTACATGCACACCAATACACACGGGCGTCTGATCTCACTACTCAAGGGACCAGGGGGAAATTTTATTGCTAGAAGTCCACGTGAAAAAATCCGGATCATCACCCGGGCTTGAACCCGGGACCTCCAGAACTCGAGGCGGACACGATACCTTGAGACCACGCAGCCCCCCGTGCGAAATCATGCAAAACAAATTGTAGGTAACCGAAGAAGACTTTGATACACCATCCTGTTCACTGACTGAGTCTAAAATAGAATCAAAGCAAATATTCATTGGTAAAGAAGAAGTAGTATTTCCTCATACCACATTATCATTATGTTTTACTATATGTTCTGGAAATTATACTGGCTACAGTAACAGGGTTGTCCGATAACACCATATGTTCTTGTTTAGTATGTGCTGTTTATCAAGAATGGAGATGCAGGCATATATCCTAAAACACTGTAATACAAGATATATTTCCATTGACAAATTTCAATTCATTTTGTAAACAGCTGAATTTCAGTCTATAGAGCAAGCTGTACACATGGTTTATAACACCAACTCTGACTGCCGCCATTATCTATACTACAAGCTCTTGAAGGTTGTGTCATTCCCACAAACTCAGAATTGTATCAAGCAAAGTAGTACCTGAAAGCAAACCATACTAAAGTAGGTACCTTCTCATTGTAGCATACAGGCAGATGAAAAAGAATACAAACTTGCAAATAAAAGAGGAGAATGTGAATCGGGAGATAATGAAGCCTCATGCTTTAAGAAAAAAAAAAGCTATCCAGGTAATCAGAATGGTACATAATCAACCCAAAGGCAACTACCACACTCCTGACTGGCAGGGATCAATCTCCATTCTTCACCTGATGATGGGATGTAATAGACTGAATAAACACATGTGTGAGCTACATCTCTCATGCTGCATCGCTATGCATATATTGAACTCAGCAAACAAACTGCTGAACATGTTCTAAAGAATTGTCCTCTGTACAGTGAGCTAAGAAAGATATACTGGCCCACTGAATCAACACAAAACTACAAGCTGTATGGAACTAAAGAACTAAAAAATTGTAGAGTTTATCATTCGAACTCGCCTGCTGGTATAATCATTAACTCTTGGTGTCTCTAGCAACACATCATGTGTGTTCAGTTATTTCTGTGTATCAAGCAATGCTACGATGTGTTAACAAATCTGTTATGTTTGGTCTGTGCATACTAAGAAATCTGATTCGTTTCTTTAACATACAGTTCACTTATTCATTCATTCAGTAGCATGTCCTTTGCAGAATCTTGCTCCCGTAACAACCTTCTGCAAAACCTCTCGATCATAAGCAAGATGTCCTGCGTCCGATACACTCTTCCCAGGCATATAGCCCTCCATACAACATACAATGCAGTGTACAATTTATACAAGGTATTTTTATGCAAATACCTGGATGGCTTGGCCACATGGCATGGTCGAGACAGGAACACGGAGCTGATCCATGACTCTGGTGATCGAGTGAGATGGCAAAACATGACCGCCCACGCTTACCGGCATGGCACATGATGGATGAATGGATGGATTTGTATGTTGCCTCTTTGAAAATACTACACTAGTGCAGCGTTAGTTGTCGCTGAGAGGTTACAGTGCCTGGGTCAGGCTAACAAGGTACAATGTTCATCTCATAATAGGGCTGGGAATTTTCCCAAGAATATTTAGTCTCTGATGATATCACATGTCCCCTGAAATGTGAAATTGGATACCTAGCCTTCTCGGATAAGGGTGAAAAATAGGAGGTCATGAGTGCAAGTTGTGCATGTTATAAATTCCACAACAGTTGCAAATCACAAAGAATAGGCTGTAAGGCTGTTGCCTGGCAAAATTGTTAAAGAAAGCCTACCCATTGGTAGATTGAGCCTGTTACCTTGGATGGAAGTTGTCTAGAGGAAGCAAATCTAGTCAAGTCTAGAGGACACAAATGCATGTTGAAGTCTGACACACTGATTTTGAGGTGCATAACTAGGTGTGATTCACTCCCAGTGAAAGAGGAATGAAGAAGAAGAAGAAAAAAGAAAATGCAGTAATGCTGTTTTTATAGTGGCTATTGTCCACCTTAAGCATCTGCTGCAAAATCTTTGGTAAAACCAACACAGAGCTCACTGGCACATAAGATGAGGAACAGCGTATCCCTTTCTATACAGTACAGTGGCCATACTTCCCCAGCATCTGTGACTGAAATCACCGTACCACCAAAGCAAGATACAGACTTTATCATCATCATCATCAAGTGCCCTGCCAGCTGGCATAGGCGTTCATGGCTCTCCACAGATCTCGGTCTTTGGTGTTCTGGATCAACTCTACTGATTTCATCACAGACTTGCATCTCGGAAACAAATTACCACAAATATTATCACAGTAGGAGCATTTTGTGTGCTTTTATTGTGGCTTGAAATGGAATCAGCTGCACTGAGGGCATGCATCTTATGAAGGAGAGTAAAGAGAAGTTGTGATGATGATATTTTCAATATTTTTACATACACACATTTTGACTTGCTGATAAAGAGTGAATGCACTTTATTAACCAATTATGTCATTTTGTGTTCTTTGACATTTCTGTTTCCCTTCTCCATAGATGGTGCGCTGTATGGTTGATGACCATCTAATGATTTATGGCTCCTCCCACTTGAAACAGCTATGCTATGCAGTCACATTTCTGGCACAGAAACTGGGCATTTCGAATTCCATTTGTCAGACATCGGCAAAGAACTTTCTTCAGACAGTGAGTTTGGTCCAGAGAGTTAACCTACAGTCTGCTATAGCTTCATCAGATCCTCACAGAAGTGGGAACTGTTCAGAGAATGCTGGCTCAGATGAGGTGCCTTTCAACTTTGAAGCTGCTGTGGTTGAGATGTCTGCACTGAGTCTGGAAAACAAAGGAAAAGGGGAAGGAGAAAACAGTTTAAAATTGTCTTCTGCTATGAAACAGCTTCCTCCAAGTGATTTATATAATGGACATCACAGCTCTAATCATCCTGTTTATCAGCCACATGATGGGTTTAACTATTGTGCTACAGGAGAATCGGAGAATTATGGCTTATCATTACCCCAGACTCCGAGAACCAAGTCTACTGTTTGTAAACTGTATCAGTCTCAATCCTCTCCACAAACTTCAGCAACTGTAAATCACATCTCAGAAACTTCCCACCTCTTATTGAGAGACCAGGGGTTGGAAGAATACACTCCTGTGAACTCGGATGTAATGAGTATGATTCAGGAAATGACTTCTAGATTCAAAAAGAGGGAAGCTGCCTTTCAGCAGAAATTTGATGAACTCCACAGAAGATTTATGGCTGTTGAACTGGCTAATTCTGGTCTGATAAAAACTGTTAGAGATTTGGAGCAACATGCTGTTGAGATAAGTGGGAAGTTTGTTAATGGTGATTTTTGCTGGTGTATACACAATTTCAGTCACTACCGGCTAAAACTTGATGCAGGGGAGAAGAGCATGCTACACAGTCCTCCATTCTACACAAGTCCTTGGGGCTACAAAACATGTGTCAGGGCCAGTATTGACCTGTGCTCACAAAATGAAAGGCAGCTGTCTTTATTTGTACATTTTATGAAGGGTAAGAATGATGCATTTTTAACGTGGCCATTTTCTGGGAGAATCAGTATCTCTGTGGTGGACCAGAACTCAGATGCGAGCAGACGTAATCATATCAAGGAGACCCTAGAAGCAAACCCAAACTTGGATGCATTCCAGAGACCTACAGCACCACGAAATCACAAGGGTTTTGGCTATGTCCGTTTCGTATCCATTTCTACACTTGAAAGTGGCACCTATCTGATGGATGATACACTGGTCATCAGAGTTCAAGTACATTCAAAGCACCAGTAAAACTTTCTATAGTTTACAGTTAAGTGAAGCCTGCTTTCAACATGGTTTTGTCAATAAAAGAAGTAAGAGAAGTAATGGCGGCAGCAGAATATAACAATAAGAAAAATAAACAGATAAACAGTGTAACTCTTATATACAGTTAGTGTAACTCCTGCAAAAAGAACACAGGATATATATATATATATTGACCACTGTGTCTGTGTTTGGTATCTTCACTTTTTTTGCAGGAGTTACATGTACCTAACTGATTTTATTTCTTTTTGCTTTGTAACCTTTTGAACACAGATCTCCAGTGCATTCAGATATTTTTTACCTGGCCTAATGAAGTACTCCGATCCCAGTGGCATGTATGTGGGGTGATCCCGATTTGCACATGTTATTATATTCACTCTCACACCTGACATCATTATGCACATGGCTCATTAGCCCAGGCACGTTGGATATTCATGCTTATTTAGGTATAGGTGGAGAAGATAACCTCTCATATACTGAGAGTGTATGTGTTGTATAGTCTGCGTGACCAATACGAGGTGATTCCTCCAATAAATACTTGATGTAAGATTTGTGTAACGATTTGCTAGTCAATTCTTTTTATAAATTGTGTGAATGCATCTAGTCTCGTCGACCAACATTCTCTCTACACATAATTCCACAACATTCCTTAATGATAACAACATAGTTTATGAAGACTGCTGAATACTTCAAGAAATAACAGAAGTCCGACAATCTTTTCTAATTATATTTCCATCATCTGCTTACAGTATATATACCAGTTGTCACCAAGTTCTCCAAGTCATTTCTTCTCATAACATGCCCAAAAAATTTCGACTGTCTACATCTAATGACTTTAATCAGTTTACGATCTTCATTTGTTTCTTGAAGGACTTGTTCATTGGTCTTTCTGGTTGTCCATGGTATTCTTTGCATTTTCCTCAGAAACCACATTTCTACAGCAATCAGATGTTTTTCAGCTTGACTGCTCATTGTCCATGCTTCACATCCATATAAAAGTACAGGTTCTATGTAGCACCTCAACACTCTTTTTCTCATTTCAATTGACATCTTTTTATTGGTCAGTAATTTTTTCATCTTGCTAAAGGCTACTTTTGCCATGGCGAATTCTTGTTCTAATCTCTTCAAGGCATCTCCCATCAGATGTTATTACTGTTCCGAGATAATTGTACCTATTCACTTGTTGAAGAATATTCCCATTTACTTGTATATTACATTGTGGTTTTTCGTTCTTCCTAGTGACGACCATAATCTGTGTCTTTTTACAATTTAATTCTAACCCTAGTTGTTCACTGTGTGTAACAACTGCATCTACTATATATATATATATATATATATATATATATATATATATATATATATATATATATATATATATATATATATAACTTCTATTACTACAACAGTTGTGCACATAATTATCCTAGCAGATTCTTAGAAATACTATTTTTACTACACTTTCTGACTAACTAAACTAAACTGGCCGTAACTCAACATTTGTTGAGCATGCCATTTGTATACACAACTAGCTCACACACACTCCATCCACTTGAACAGACCTGCCCCGAATGGTCACAATCCAGTCTCAGGACTAAGCTTGTCCCCTGTTCCCTACGTGGTTTCATGAGTCCTGCATGTTTCATGGGATCCATGCTTTAACTCACATTCCCGCTTGTTTGTTATCTTCTAATGACCTAGACAAGAAATGACAACTCCCCGGAGGCTTGAAAATAACATTGCACAGCAATATCTTTTATCACTTTCGGACTTAACGTAAAAGGTTTCTTTAAAGATTGATACCAACTTGAATTATAATCACATCCTGTACTCTAATCACAAACTACTTGTACTTTGTTATGACATTGTAACCATGCTTTCTTTTAGACATCAGGTATTCACTAGTTGACTTGTTTTGGGTACTCTGAATATGGACTCGTCTATGACACTGCTTTCTAGGATATGAGTCATAGGTACCTTATAGATTACTCCGTGCCATTGTGTACATCACTGTGGGTTATATCTTTCAATAACGGATGAACACAGTCCTACGCCTATTATGATTTTTCAATGATAAGGTTGACACCAAGCACCTTCTAACTCCTTAATTGTGCAACTTTGATCTTTGAGCAGCATGCCTATTATTATTAACTTGTTGGCCCCTGGTTATGTAGGGTTTATATCTTGCCATTATGATGAGTATTTCTTTTGGATATCCTTTAAGACTCATCCATTTGTAGTGTATTACATATATTTCAATAGTTCTTTTGAGGTTATGGCCTTAAAGGTAAAATGTATTCCTTGTCTGTACTCTCATTTTCCGCTCAGTATTTAGGTGTCATGTGTCCTGTCTTTCTTCTTCTTCTGCGTTCATCCGGATTTTTTTTCCGGATGTGACTGTGTTGTGCCTGTTTACAACAGAGCTGCGTTCTTGCGCCATTAGGCCGACACATCCGACTTCTGCAGGCATTTGTTGACTGGGTTAACCTTCCCAGGTCCTGTCTTTATATAGACATCTTATATCTCTTCAGTATTTATATTTTCTTTACACTTGATTTTTCAATGGTCTGTCTGTCTGTCTGTCTGTCTGTCTGTCTGTCTGTCTGTCTGTCTGTCTGTCTGTCTGTCTGTCTGTCTTGTCTGTCTGTTGTTTCCCCAATGTGTATTTGTGAACGTGGGTGTATGCTCACAGCTATTGTTGTACCCAGTTTGTAAAGGTAAGATATATGTTGTATATAACACATTAGTTTTGCAGACATATGTTTGTTGTTGTTGACAACATAGATTAGAAAATGTAGAAAACACATATTGTTATTCACAATGATAATTGTGTTTAGTCTTATTTATACCACTGTTTGTAGTGTTCTGTTGTTAATATTACCTTATATGTGTTACTAATACTAATTAAATTCACTTTTAATCTGTTATATATATTTATCTAATAATATACCAGTTGCTCCGAGGCAAAGGGATTACGGTCACAGTTTGTAATCACCATACCGCATTTGAAACACAACAGCAGGCATTTGGCAGCAGACCGCCTTGCGTTGGTTTTTTTGAAATGGGATGGGTGCTGGTCATTCAGAAAGCAATGGCAAACTACTGAACAATTTATTCACACATTTAATAACTCTTTCAAACAAATGAGACAAATAAGTACAACTTTACTTTGGGTGTCGTCCCCTATATATAAGTCAACCATGAACACCTGCCAAGTAACACCAGTCACATGTCAACACAACACGAATGACATCTGTACTTGTAGCCTTGCACACCCGCCAATGAAGAAGGCAAGAATTACACATCAATAGTATAAACTAGGCAAAAGCCACGAATGACAATGAAAATTCAATTGAATTAGTGAATATGTGTGTTACTTGATATAATATATATATATATATATATATATATATATATATATATATATATATATATATATATATATATATATATGTTTGCATGTCTGTATTTGTTTGGGGTTGTATAGTATTTCTAACCAGCAGTGCTTTTATGAATAAATTCTGTAATTTTTACCAATGCGTTTCATCCGGCATTTATGTTATCATTAGTATTTCATAATCTAATTATATATAAATCACATCACAATTAATAGCAATTGCATTAACAAACGGTTGCACATAATCTTTATCACAATCTAAGTAAATATAACACTTTTCTGTCCATTTGATATAAATAGACTTTGAATCATCATCATCATCATCATGTTCCACTTCTTTCCTCCGAAGTCGGAGAGTGTCTGCCTGTACGGCGAGGAACCACCAGTCTGCACACCAATAAGCCAGACATGGGACAACGGATACTCACGCAAAACTCAGGTCCTGTATGACATCACACTGATGTTGGACAACAGGATGCCTTCATCCGACATACAGGACTTCGCGTTGGAGCTCAAGCCATCGAACACAAGCAAGCAAGCATCTTCCACTTCTGCCGTCAAGCATCGTGGGGAGGAATAATTTGCATTCCAGCGCCCGGTGGGCAGCACTGGATAGTGTCATTCCGTGTGGTTGTACAATGTCTCTGATGTCATCAGGCCATTGTCTTCTTGGACATCCTCGTGGTCTCGTCGCAGATGATCTTTGATGTAAGGCCAGTGATGGTAGTTGCTGATGTTGCATTCTAACGACATGGCCAAACCACTTGATACACTTTGAATGCTTTCTTGCCCCTCTGCCGTGTGTCCACCTTGACGAGGTAGAGGGGCTTGCGCGTTCCAATGACCCCAAGAGCTATGCTGACGGTAGCACTGCTACTGGTAGGGTCACCCATGTCGGACAGGTCAAGGGAGAAGGACCAGACGAAGTGACGCACAAACCTGCTGCCTTGTAGGTAGACTGGGGACAGTCAAAGGCTAGGGAAAGCATCCCGAAAAATGCTTGTCGAAATCGGATGTACTGAGCCACAGGCTTGACAAAGAAGTGCAACGTAACTTTATAATTTCATGATGCCACAGATGAAAATTAATCGTTATGGTGCTAATCCCGTGAAGTCCCATCAGGCGGTGATAGTGCCGGGCCCCCTGCCTCGAGGGGGTCCACCCATGACTACTGGTGGTCACCTTCCCCTGTGCTGTGGAGTCAAGGCACAGAGGAGTAGGTTAAGAGCTATTGACCAAATACCAAGGACACTCAACATACTACAGTGGAATGCCGAAGGAGTTTATAACAAGAAAGAATCCCTGACACAGCGTCTTCATAAAGACAGAATAGATGTGGCATGCATTCAAGAGACACACCTCAACGCCAAGCGCAAATTTTCAGTCAGGGGATATCAGGCCACACGTTTCGACCGCGAAGGACATAAAGGAGGAGTTCTAATACTTAACATGAAATACAATACCTTGCAGCGAAGTATCTGTGATCTCTGACAACCAAACGGAAATTATAGGTGTTGATATAATGATAAAGGACGTGAAAATAAGAATTTACAATCTGTATAGCCCAGCAGATAAGGATCTTACACTCTCAAACATGAAAATAACTGACACAAATTGCATTATTGTCGGAGACTTTAATAGCCGTTCAGAAAGATGGGGATACCCAGATACTGACAAAAGAGGAGATGAAGTGGAGGACTGGGAAATAGACTCAAATCTCCATCTACTCAACAAAGCGGATGACACACCGAGCTTCTACTCCAGAAGATGGATTACCACTTCTACTCCAGACTTAGCTTTCTGCACAGGAGACATCCTCCACAAAATCGACCGCCATGTGCTGGACCAATTAGCAGGTAGTGACCACAGACCAATCAAGCTTGTAATGAATATGGAGTATGTTCCACAGGAGCAAAAGCCCTTGCCCCGCTGGAATTACAAACGAGCAAATTGGGACAGATTTGCCATACTAACAGACAAATATTGTGAAAACATAAATACACGATATGGCAACATGAAGCAAATGGTGGAAAGTCTAAACAGAGCAATAATACAGGCAGCCACTGAGTCCATTCCAAGAGGAGCGAGGAAAAATTACAAACCATACTGGACTGAAGAACTACAAAGTATGGAGGACAAAGTTGAAGATGCCAGGAAGACAGCAGAGAGGGAACAAACAATTGAGGCGAACATCTCTCTCAAAGCCATCTCAGCAAAATATAAAAGAACAGTAAATCAAACAACAAGAGATTGTTGGAGGGAAAAAACAGAAAACCTGAATTTTGACAGGGATGGAAACAAACTATGGAAATAAGTGAAAGCCATGAACAACGAAGGACCTAGAAACAAACAAATAACAATTAAACAAGGAAATGCCTTGCTTACAGGAAAAAAGGCTGCAAATGGAAACTATGCCAGTGCAAACCACATTGATATTACAACCGAACAGAAGAAAGCAATCAAAGATAAACAGATACATCATAGTAATACAGAGACAGCAGCAGAATATATGATGGCAAATCTAACAATGGAAGAAATGGAACAGGCAATGAATACCCTAAAAAAGAAGAAATCACCAGGAAAGGATGGAATCACAAATGAAATGCTAATAGGACTAGGGACAAAGGCAAAAAAGAAATTACTAGCAGTCCTAAATTACAGCTGGAAGAGGGGAATAGTCCCACAGGCATGGAAGGAAGCTATACTAATACCAGTCCCAAAGAAAGGAAAAGACCTGGAAGAACCAAATGGCTATCGACCTATCAGTCTACTTAGCTGTGTAGGAAAATTAATGGAACGCATTATCAATGGCAGGCTAACATGGCATCTGGAAGAAAACAAACTCTTAACACCACACCAAGCAGGATTCAGAAAGTACAGATCCACTGAAGATCAAATAACCTATATAGTTCAGGAAATAGAGGATGCCTTCCAAGAGAAAAAGCACACACTAGCAGTCTGGATAGATTTAGAAAAAGCATTTGATAAAGTATGGAAGGAAGGACTGAAAGTAAAACTGCAAAACATGCATGTTTGTGGGAAAATGTATAAATGGATCAGCCACTACCTTGAGAACAGAACTGCCAGGACAAAAGTACAAGGACAAACAAGCAAAATGATGCTGCTGGAGCAAGGTGTCCCCCAAGGAGGAGTTCTTTCACCAACATTATTCCTAGCATATATAAATGACATCACAGAAAATTTTCCAGCCAGAGTACACACATCCTCCTTTGCAGATGACCTAGCCATATGGACATCTGAAGAATATATTAGTACAGCTAACAGCAGAATACAGCAAGCTTTATTAGCGCTAGAGGACTGGTCAAAATCATGGCTAGTGAAGATAAGTGAGGAGAAAACAACATGCACAGTGTTCTCCCTCTCAAAGAAAACTCAGCAACCTAAGCTGGTATTGAATGGAAAAATATTGCGCCATGAAGAAAATCCAAACTATCTAGGAGTCACCTTTGATCGTCGCCTGACATGGAAGACACAGGTTGAGAAAAATCGAACAAGAGCAAGGCAGAGAATGGCAATCATGAAAAAGCTTGCTGGTACAACGTGGGGAGCAGATGAGAAAGTTCTCAAGAAGTTATATACTGGACGGGTGAGGCCAGTACTGGAATATGGCATTGCAGCTTGGGCAACAGCAGCTAAGTCAAACTTTAACAAAATAAGTAGAGTCCAAAACCAAGGAATGCGAATCATAACTGGAAGCCTGAAGACAACGCCTATTAATGAACTAGAAAAGATCACTTGTTTACAACCAATGCAGGATAGAAGAGATAGCAGAGCCCAGCAACAAGCAGAAAAATTTAGAAGATTGACAGACCACCCTATGTATAACAGATTTAATGGTTTTGGAAAGGGAAGACTGAAGCGTAGCAACTTTGTAGAAACTGCAAAACGAAGGATTAGGGCAGATCCTATACTTAACATATCAACAATCAAGCCCATATACAATGCACACAAGTTCCCAGCTTGGAGACAGCAGCAACTGCCTGAGATGATAGAAAACATTCCTGGTATTGAGAAAAAGAACACTCAGCATGAAACCGAAAGAAGAGAAATAACCCTAAACTACATAAAAGAACATTATCCAAGCAGGAATTGGACCCATGCATATACAGATGGATCAGCCAAAAATTCAATAGAGAATGGAGGAGGAGGAATTCTCCTAAATTTAAAAAATGGAGCGAAAAAAACACATTCAATGGCAACTGGAAAATTTTCAAGTAACTTCAAAGCGGAGGTAGAGGCTCTGAAAACTGCAGCAGAAATGCTCCTGATGGAGGAAAATAAAGAGAAGCAAATAGTTATCTTCACAGATGCAAAGTCAGCTGTCTCAATACTGAAGAGCAATAACAGCACAGAACTAACTGACCTAAGAGCAGCACTCCATGGTCTATGCCAGAAATCCAAAAAAGTTGTAATACAGTGGATCCCATCACATTGCAGTATACCTGGAAACGAAGAGGCTGACAGACTGGCAAAAGAGGGCGGACGACTACCACAGCCTGACATAGACATAACCTATAATGAGGCAAAGAGGTTGATAAAAAGCACTTATAGAACCAAATGGGAATCAGAGCATCCAGGCCATCAGAAGGATGATGCATATTACAAACTCGACCGAAGAGAACAAGTAGCAATCTTCAGACTCCGCACAGGACATAACAGGCTGAAATACCACTTGTTCAATAAACTAAAGATAGGAGATACCGATGAATGTAATTGTAGAACTGGTAAAATGACAGCAAAACATTTGCTGCAGGATTGCCCAACGTATGCATAACAGAGAAAGATATGTTGGCCCACACCTGCTTCATTTGAGGACAAGCTCTATGGGGATATCAACAAGCTAAAGTTGACCGCAGCTTACTTTAACTACATACAGGTTGACATTTAAATGTGCATGAAGACCAAGAGGCATGAAATGGAATATTGCTTGGATAGCAAATCCATTATGTGGAAAGTCCAAATCGAAAGCTCGCTGTGTGGGCTTCATAAAAGGTGGAAAAGTGTCCTAGTGGCACGAAATGGAATATTGCTTGGATAGCAAATCCATTACGTGGAAAGTCTGAATCAAAAGCCCATTGTGTGGGCTTCATAAAAGGTGGAAAAGTGTCCTAGTGGCATGAAATGGAATATTGCTTGGATAGCAAATCCATTACGTGGAAAGTCTGAATAAAAAGCCCATTGTGTGGGCTTCATAAAAGGTGGAAAAGTGTCCTAGTGGCATGAAATGGAATATTGCTTGGATAGCAAATCCATTACGTGGAAAGTCTGAATAAAAAGCCCATTGTGTGGGCTTCATAAAAGGTGGAAAAGTGTCCTAGTGGCATGAAATGGAATATTGCTTGGATAGCAAATCCATTACGTGGAAAGTCCGAATCAAAAGCCCACTGTGTGGGCTTCATAAAAGGTGGAAAAGTGTCCTAGTGGCACGAAATGGAATATTGCTTGGATAGCAAATCCATTACATGGAAAGTCTGAATCGAAAGCTCACTGTGTGGATGTCATCTGCAGACTGCATACTTCTGGTTTCCGGAAGAACAGCCTATGGTGAACGGAAGGCCCAATATACGGAAGTGAGGCTAAGCAGCCATGTGCAGGACGTGACGATTCCTTGGGTGAACCCAGTACCAGAGCGCTATGTATCGGCTCTGCAAGTATGGAAGCCTCCTTGGATGGCGGGGAATGCCCACGGTCTGCCCCTGCCTTCCCTTGAGGGCTGACCAGGATCTTTGGCTGTTCTATATGGACCAGCTGGGATGGGGGATAACACCACAACAGTGAAAGTCAAACGTCCTAAGAAACCCCCGGGAAGGTTAACCCGGTCAACAAATGCCCGCAGAAGTCGGATGTGTCGGCCTAACGGCGCAAGAACGCAGCTCTGCTGTAAACAGGCACAACGCAATCACATCCGAAAAAAAAAACTCCGGATGAACGAAGAAGAAGAAGAAGAAGAATGCTTTCTTGTATTTGAATGTAAAATAGTGACGTTCGAAAGCATGTGTTGCTTCTAGTAATCACATGATGACCCACTTTAAAAAAAAATCCATATTTGTCAATTCTGCGAAGCACTGTTGGCTGCATTTTCATGGTTTTTTTCTTTCAAGCAATGATTCAATACACTTTCCTTGCTTACTGTATTATTCATAACACATCACTAAGTACTGGTTAATCACATTGAATATCACAATTTGGTTTTCTTTTGTCTCCTTTTGACTTTATCAAACATGTGGTCATATTGAATACTTGTAGCTTCAGACACATAAATTATGGTGATTTGTCACTTTGTAAGCATGGGTATTAAGATCAATCACCCTTAATTATAATGAAAATTGAGACTGTCAAAATCTTTAGTTTCAATGTTGATTTTACTAGTTCTGACGTCAATAGGATGTATCAATGTTCATAGTTGTCTTGTCCATTTCAAGTGTTTGTTATGCGAACCACATATTCTGTTCAGCACAATCATCGATCGATCAGTGTTCCTAATGCTGTAAAGTAACAACTGTTGTCATCGCTTTCCTAGGTGCTGTTATGATCTGGTTCTGGAGAAGACATTTATTTGATGTTAATTCTTTTGGGATCCAGGTTGTATGTGATTAATGATAGACCTCTGAGTGTTGTTGATTCATCTTACCATCTCTATTCCGGTAAGAAAGTAACATGCAAAATACACAAGAATATTTCCTATATATCCACTTATTACGATTTCCTTCACGTAATCGTTACATCACAACTACTTATGTTTACTTTCTGACATTTGTGAGAGATTCTGGCACTAGGGGAAGGGGGGGGGGGGGGGGGGGGTCTTGAGCCTGAGGAATTAAGGCCGCCTGGCTAGTGCAGTTGCTGCGAACTGCAGGTTAGAGTTTTCTTTTTGCCCCCAACAGAATAAAACTCCATGCCTTACCGAGGATTTGAACCTGGGTCTCCCGAAGGAGAGCCCAGCATTCTAGCCACTCGGTCAGCCGCTCCTCAGAAAAACAATTATAATGGTAATTTTGGTTAACTCATTATTTATCAAGCAACTCACCTTGCATTTATTGATTACTCTTACAGGATATGTTTTTCTTAACATGATATGCTCCATCTTGTTGATACGTTTATCTCTCTCATCTCATCAGGTTCCTCTTGTACCTTGTGGTGTCGAGGTGAAGCATAAACAGTGGGAGTTTGCCCATTTATGGGCTTCATATATCGAGATTCCCATAAACTCTGAATTCCCTCTGTCCATCGTTTACATAGCCGGCCTCTTCCTCTGTTTTTATCTGGCCTGTACATCATTGCTTGTTGAGGTATACTGTTAGTTGGTAATCCAGTTATATGACCAAACCATTTAACCTGCTGTTTTCTGATAAAATTTAGTGCTGCCATAACCCCTACTTTAGTCCTGGTTTCTTCATAACATTTATGCCTATTGGGTTTTCTTCGAGCAGGAAAAGAATCCTCTGCTGGCTTGCTAGGCCAGTAGAGGTTCAGGATGAAAAAATCTGACCAAGGGGAATCCGTCCGTATCACCCCCCCCCCCCCCCCCCCCCCGGGCCAGAGCCCCATTGGCTCATGACCTCATGGTCATGGTTTCCCAATCTACACCACGGGGAGGTGGGGTTGACTTATTAACTCACTCTATCCCAATTGTTACTGTAACTCCTTGTTCCATGGGTTTGGTATTTAAATTTCTTTAGATTCCTTTGAAGGAAAAATGCTTAGGATAGAATGGTTTAACGGAACAACTGCCTGGGACTGAAAGAGGTAAATTGTCTGCTGTGTAAGGTACAGAATTAACCCACATTTTTGACCTGCTGGGGCAGTGGTAATTTTGACTAACTCATTCTGTACAAAGCAAATCACCCTGCATTTATTGCATTTATATATTTTTACTTCTAATTTTAAAAACACTTGTATCGTGAGGTGTTTTGTTATTGTAAGATGCTTGATATCACTTATTGAAGTGGCATATACATTAGCCATATTAAGTTCATGTTTATTATTTCTTTGCATCTTTGTACATTTCTTTCTTTCTTTCTTGTTCTTTTTTTCTTTCTTTCTTTCTTTCTTTCTTTCTTTCTTTCTTTCTTTCTTTCTTTCTTTCTTTCTTTCTTTCTTTCTTTCTTTCTTTGCTACATTTTATGGTTATTAAATGCATCATGAGATATTTTGTACATACAGTTACCAGCTTCTTTATTATATTTTCTTCCTAATGAATTATGAAACAATGTCATTTATTATATTTATTTACACCAATATATATTTATACAATATAGGATCCGTTTCCATGCCATCAGACAGTTTAGGTATATGGTGCTAGCCTTATATCACTATAAACCAATCGACACTCAATGGGTGCTGTAGTGAATATCACACTGGTTGCCTTTACTTCCCAGAACATTTCCTAATTCCCTTTTGAGGCTGGGCCACCTAGGAGTCCAGGTTAGTTTGTAAAACATCACCGCCTCGATGGAAATTAACATATGATACCTGGCTGACATTGAAACATACGACTACCTGGCTGACATTCAATCATATGACTACCTGGCCGACATTCAAACATATGACTACCTGGCTGACATTCAAACATATGACTACCTGGCTGACATGCAAACATATGACTACCTGGCTGACATTCAAACATATAACTACCTGGCTGACATTCAAACATATGACTACCTGGCTGACATTCAAACATATGACTACCTGGCCGACATGTTAACATATGACTACCTGGCCGACATTCAAACATATGACTACCTGGCCAACATTCAAACATATGGCTACCTGGCCGACATTCAAACATATGACTACCTGGCCGACATGTTAACATATAACTACCTGGCCAACATTAAAACATATGACTACCTGGCCACCATTCAAACATATGACTACCTGGCCACCATGCAAACATATGACTGCCTGGCCAACATTCAAACATATGACTTCCTGGCCGACATGTAAACATATGACTACCTGGCCAACATTCAAACATATGACTACATGGCCAACATTCAAACATATGACTACCTGGCTGACATGTTAACATATGACTGCCTGGCCAACATTCAAACATGCTAGCTTCAATATGCATCCATACAATTTTCTTATGCTTTGTTGTAGGCATATTTATTACTTCCTAACTACAAGAAGCAAATTACTGTAGGTTTATAAACATTAATTGCCTTCTGTGTGTAGGTTAATAAATCATAAGTCATTGTAGGCTCTCTTTTGTTAATAATTGATTTCTAACTCATATTGTAGTAGGTTCTTTGCAGAACATTGCTCTCATAATATTTTTCTGTGTCCGCCTTTATGTGGTCAATCTTTGCCTCTTCTTCCAGTAACCATGTCTTCCATCCTTGTTCTTATAAAACCACTGTAATGTGTAATATGCCTAAAGTATTTCACTTTCTGAGACAAAATGCTGTTTATGAACCACTTGTCTTTAATGTTCAGATCTTGTAGTATGTTAGTATTTTGCTTCTCTTGGTCTGTGGTACTGTTATAATTTTTCTATAATATTTAAGTCTAACATCCCAGATTTTCAAGTTCAGAAAAATATTTTAATCTTGTATGTGTCTTTATGACATGGGATGCACTCTTCTAATCTCTTAGCATTATTTGTTATGTGTACTGTGTCATCTGCATATATACACTCAGGGATTGGATTTTTACCAATTATAAATAGTTACATATCACTTACATATCAACTATCACCCATACAGAAACATACAAATATACCCATATCTGCAAACGACAGATAGTAAATAGTATATTCACACCAACCCTATGCTAACAATCTCAAACTTGGACATTATCCAAATCCCACTTTCACAGAATCAACACCTGTGAGATGAGATACCTGAGGAGAGCTTCCAACTTAACAATCTGAGACCGAGTAAGAAATGTTATTATCAGACAGACAGTGGGATCAACACCTTGTGCCAAATTTATTGAAAGACAGAAGATCAGATGGTTTGGCCATCTCGTTAGAATGCAGCTACCAGCACTGGCACTACATCAAAGATTATCTGCGACGAGAGCAAGAGGGCGCCCGAAATGTAAATGGATTGATGACGTCAAAGCTATTGTACAATCATGTGAAATGACACTATCTAATGCCACCCACCGGGCGCTGGAGCGCCAATTATTGTTCCCCATGACGCTTGACAGCAATAGTGGAAGATGATGGTGATAATTGGTTATGTGATCAAATCCCCATTAAGGCAGAGGTTTTGTAAACTGACGTAGGCTCCCAGGCTGACCCAGCCTAAAATGCATTTTAGGACATTTTCTGGGAAGTAAAGATTGGTGTCAGGATATTCCCCACATTATCTATCGAGTTCCGACTGGTCTATAAACATTTGCGACTACCACCATATACCCAGTACACCTTAAGCATGGATAAAAAGGTCTGTTACTTTACCGTTACTACCTTTAATAAATAATACTTTACATCCTTACAAGCATATCATTATTTATAACTATGTGTAATAAATCCAATCATAAATCTTTATAGGTTTATCGTTATTTGTTCTTAAATTCTTGCAAATTTAGTTTGGCGTTCACTCGCTTTGAACTCTAGCATAGTCCATTCACATGCTACTACTTTTAGTCCACTGAACTGATTTTTATGTGTGGGTTAGCTTTCCTTATTACCAGAATCCCTCGTCGTCAGGCCAACTCACTCCAACTTCTGAGGCGCTTGTAATTTACACCCCCAGTCAAGGACGAGAAGTCAGCATTTTAGTCCAACTGACCCGATGTAGGGGTTGAACCTGCTACCTTGACATCAGCATACCAGAAGTTTAAGAGTGAGCGTTCTTATCCATTCGGCCATGCTGGCCTCCATGTTATAAATCCAGTCATAAATCATAGGTTTATCTTATTTATTTCTAACAACATGTAATAAATCCAATCATAAATCATTGTAGATTTATCATTATTTTTCCTAACTACATGTAATAAATCCAAGCATAATTCAGTATTGGTTTATCATCATTTTTTCCCTAACTATGTGTAATAAATCTATGCATAAATTATTATAGCTTTATCATAATTTTTTCCTAACTGTGTGTAATAAATCCAAGCAGAAATCATTATAGGTTTATCATTATTTGTTCCTACCCAAATGTAATAAATCCTTTCAAAAATTGCTATAAGTTTATTATTATTTGTTCCTAACTACTAGTAATAAATGGGATCTACAGCAGTTCAGTGGCTGTCACACTTGTCTGCCTGCCCAGTATTCAAGTATTCAAATCCCCATCAAGGCGGGGATTTAAAAAAACAAAATTGAAGTAGGCTCCTCTGTCTGCCAAGCCTGAAATAGGTATCAGGAAATATTCTGGGAAATAAAGGCAGCCGATGTGATATTGACTACATCACACACCAAGTGTTGATTGGTATGTAAGAATGTGGGGCCAGCACCGTATAGCCAATATGACTTCTAGCATGAAAAAAATGTCATTACTCTTTTTTTGAAACATGTTATAAATCCTATAGTTTATGACTGTTTTCCTCACTAACTGTATTATGCATAAATAAGTTAATTACCTGTGATTACTTAGTGCCAGTAAGATTTGATATTATCTTTATGCACAGACATTTTGTTTTTCAAATAAGATGTTTTCTTGATTCTCTGGGCTTGTATTGTTCCAGCTAGATATGTGCTGTATTTTATAACATGATCTTTTGTGTGAGTTACAGTGAGGGTTTCTGGTGATGATTGGTGCCTGTGATATTGGATTTTCTTAATGTAACATTGTGTTGCCTTAACTCCATTTAATATAGTTCTTTCATGTTTGCCCTGTGTGTATGAGCACCGTGAGAGAGGGGAGGGTGTGGGGGATAAGAGGAGGGGGGAGGGACGTGAGAGTAGGAGGGAAGAGAGGAAGGGAGTGGAGACAGAGAAAGAGAGAAAATTCATTTTTAATTATATTTAAACATATTCAATTTTTAAAAATATTATGGAGGTGTCTACAGGCTCAAGTTGGATGCTGCTTTCCTTAGATTTATTCTCACAGATGTCTGAACGTGTACTTGCTACATCCGATAATACCGGTCATCTTTACCTTTTTAATGTTTTCATTTGAAGCCTGTGTGATGATAGTGTATAGGCCACTACGACACTCTACATACCACTAATAACTGCTCCCCACCCCTTACCAATGAATTTCACTAAGCTATACCCGCTGCAATCAATATTATCGGTCATTTTTACTTTTTAAGGTTTTCAGTTTTAACCCTGTGATGATAGTGTTTACCTCACTATGACCCTCCATGGACCACTAGTAACCGCTACCAACCCTTTACCAACGAATTTCACTAAGCTATACCCGCTATAATCAATAATATCTGCCATTTTTATTTTTTAAGCTTTTCATTTGTCACCTGTATGATGATAGTGTATAGGTCACCACGACACACTACAGAGCACTAATAACCGCTACCCACCCCTTACCAACGACTTTCACTAAGCCATACCCGAAACAATCAATAATATCGACCATCTTTACTTTTTAAGGTTTTAATTTGTAACTCGTATGATGAAAGTGTATTGGCCACTACGACACACTACAGATCACTAATAACCGCTACCCACCCCTTACCAATGAATTTCCCTAAGTTATACCCGCTGCTATCAATATTATCGGCCATTTGTACTTTTAAAGGTTTTAATTTTTAACCTGTATGATGATAGTGTATAGGCCACCACGACACTCTACAGATAATTAATTTTCGCTAACCACCCCTTACCAACGAATTTCACTAAGTTATATCAGCTGCAATCAATAACACCGACCATCTTCACTTTTTAAGGTTTTCATTTGTAACCCGTATGATGATAGTGTTTACACTACTACGACCCTCTACAGATCATATAACTGCCATATTTACATGTTTACCTATTACGATTTTCATATGACACCTGTCACGACCCGAGGTTCGAACCACCTAGCCCTACCCCACACGCCAACACCAGTGACCCACCACTGAGTCCCATCCCCACGCCGGCCCGCCCCTAGACCACCCCTAGGATATACACTGTAACCCTAAGCCTTACACAGCACCAATGGAAAGATGATAGTTTTTATGCCCGACCCAGTACAGATAAAGAAAGAAGACGGAAAAAGAAGAAGAAAAGAAACCGAGGAGGAAGAGCACTGCACCTTAACAGCATCACTAGTATGATGATAGTTTTTCTGTTTTAAGCCCCGGCCCGCTACAATCAATAATACCAGCAAATATATGACTTTTACACATAAAATTTATCACACAAAAAGGGAAGTGACAGTGCAAAAATACGTTCGATTATTTATTCATGGGGTGCATCCCTTGAAAATGTGGTCGCCAAAGGATCTGCTTTTTGATGTCAGAGCATAGGATCATGACTTTTAATATAGTAAAATACTACGTCACCAGAAGGATCCGGATCCTTATTTAGGTTGTATATATAAGCCATTGTGACCCTCTACAGACCACTAATAACCGCTACCCACCCCTTACCACCGAATTTCACTAAGTTATACCCACTAAAATAAATAATATCGGCCATTGTTACTTTTGAAGGTTTTCATTTGTAACCCTATGATGATAGTGTTTACACTACTACGACCCTCTATAGCTCATATAACTACCATATTTGCATTCTTACTTATTAAGGTTTTCATATGACACCTGTCCCGACTCGAGGTTTGAACCACCTAGCCCTATCCCACACGCCAACACCCGCGCCCCACCCCTGAGCCCCATCCCCACGCCGGCCTGCCTCTAGACCACGCCGAGGAAATGCACTGTAACCCTAAGCCTTACACAGCACCAATGGAATGATGATAGTTTTTATGCCCGACCCAGTACAGATAAAGAAAGAAAACGAGAAAAAAAAGGAACCGAGGAGGAAGAGCACTGTACCTTAACAGCATCACTAGTATGATGATAGGTTTTAAGCCCTGTGACAAGACCGCCGGGGCTTGGACTGGTTTGCCACGATAGATACTATCCCCTGCCTTTGCTCCAACCACCTCAATAGCAGTCTACATCTACCAGGCCCCACACAAGCCGGGACAGCTTAACCTCCCCTCCCTCACCTAGGGTTCCAAACCCCAAGGGGGCTCGGACCAGACACCAGTCATATCACTGCACAAAGTCATAGCTAAGAGAACAAAAATTTAATTCTGAACTACGTCAACCACAACACAGAGAAGGATGGCTGAAAGCCAGACTAGAAGAACTATGTACAAGATCAGCTATGCAGATGAGTATTCATCATGGAGGCGGACGATAGCTCGTGCGGTTGTCCAGTCGTGGTAGCGACTCACCCAGGCTCCTCCAGTGGACTGGAACTCCAAGGTCTGCTGCCTCTCCAAAGTTCCCTCTTCACACAGAGAACCAATCACGGGCTGATCAAGCGCAATACCACTGCCTGACTGACACTGCACCGATGAACAAGGATCCTTCCTTGCTGTCGTACTATTTCACTCGTCACACTCCTGATGAAGTCTGGGCCGACCCTAGAACATTAGCGGTCTCCCACTTGCAGAAAAAGTACAGGTAGCACCGTCTCAAATACACAAGAGCCAGGTCACTCTTCTATCTCATAAGTGACCCACACACTGATATGTCACCTACACAATGAGCGGTTGCTCCACCTGAACACACAATGTCACTGGCAAAGTCTATCAGGTGACTAAACACTTCACCTTATGTCCATGTCCTTGGATCAATAGATCTTCACACAGTATCATGTAACTACCCTGATCAATGGGTAGTAATCACAACCTAGCATACACTGTCAACAGTTCACCACGATGGCATGAGGTAGCTCCCTACCTTAACAAACATTGTCAACAGTTCATCACATTGGCATGAGGTAGCTCCCTACCTTAACAAACATGTCACTCTGGTGTTCCCACCAATGTTGTAATCAATGTCCTAGGTCACTGGACCACATGTTGGCTTCATAAAGGTAACCAATGTAGAAACACTATTTAAGCATCAGCTGATACATGGTGTCCCATAACCCAGCCGGGCCAGAAGCATATAACCCAGGTCATGGTGACCGGTAACACTGATCACTTTACTCAACTTGAAAGTTCACTGACCTTGCAATCACCAAGGTTTACACTGAGTATGAATTTCACCAGTGCTTCACTGGCTAGAATCATCAGACGTTTCAGTGTTGGATCCTCTCAGGATCGGATGACACTCGTCGGACTCTTGACGGAGGTCCTAACCTAGACCTACCGACTTATTCAGCACTCAGCTCCTTCCAACATTGAACTCGCAGAATCAGACGACCACTCCCAGTATGTCCTCAATCAACTTCTGGATAGGCACTGGAATGAGTGGGCCCATAGAGCTCATGGTGAAGCTCTTGAATCTTCTTCTGTATCGTAATAACAGATCCTGTGATTGAACAATCACAAACTTGACTGCAGATGTCCGCTCTGGCCGCGAATATTGACATCAAAATTACATCAGCCTGTTGGCTGCGATCTGTCTACGCTGAGGTCTGGTGGGCGACTGATCACGACTAAGTCAGTGCGCCTTCAACTCGCCTACACGGGCCGCGTGACTTTCATGATTCATGAAGAAAACCAGAGTCACGATAAGTTCCACCAACCCGTGCTGCATGAAGCACTCGTGAACTTAGAGATCTCTACCACGTACGCACTTGAGGGAACATTCTAGATTTTTCTATAAATAACTAGAATAGCTCCGCCCCGCACTACTTTTCTATGGGAAATCCCCTATTAATTGATATTAATTCAAGGGAGACCAACGCATCGCACTCCCTTCAAAGGGATATTATGCAGAGATCTGCCGATCTGTAGGCGTTTCGTCACATAGGCCCCCACTTAAGATGGTCGACCCGGTCGAACTCACTAGACAAAGATCGGTCTGAACTCTGAACCTCTACTCTATCGAGATTGGATGTCGGGAAAGGAAGTCAGCTCCGACATTCTCTTTCCCTGGGATGTATTCTACCGTAAACTGGTATGGTTGCAGTAATAACGACCACCTCATCAGCCGCGGATTTAATTTCTGCGATGAGGCAAGAAATGTAAGCGGTTGGTGATCCGACTGCACCTTGAACTGGACCCCATAAAGATAGGGTTGGAATTTTCGCACGGCCCAGACCAGAGACAGACATTCCCTCTCTACCGTCGAATAATTCCGTTCTGCCGGTAACAACTTCCGACTTGCATATGCCACTGGATAAAGAACAGAAGGATCGTCTCGTCCTTCTTGTAATAAAGTGGCCCCAATTCCAATCTGACTGGCATCCGTACGCAAGATGAACGGTTTCGTCAGATTGGGCAGTTGTAGAACCGGTTTGTCAATCAATACCTGCTTAAGCTTCCCATAGGCCTCCTCACAAGCCGGCGTCCAGACGATTTTCTCGGGTGTCCCTTTCTTTAAGGTATCGGTCAGTGGTGCCCCAATCTCATTAAACCTCGGGATAAATTTTTGGTAATATCCACATAAGGACAAAAAGGATCTGACATCCTTTTTGGTCTGCGGTCTGGGCGCCAGTCTGACCTTCTCAATATTCTTGGCCTCTGGCACTATCTGCCCCGGAGTGATGGTGTGTCCCAAGAACTCTAGCGTCTGATACCCCAACATGCATTTGGTAGGACGCGCGGTTAATCCCACTTCCCTCAATCTCGTAAAGATTCTACTTAACGAAGTGAGATGCTCTTCGAAGATTCCTGATGCTATCAGAATATCATCCATGAAGGAGCATATCGAGGGGTCCTTGAGGGGTCCTAACAAAAGCCGCATCATCCGGGTAAAGACACTTGGGGCGTTGTTCAATCCAAACGGCATCACTTTGAACTCATAATGTCCCGAGGAAGTGCTGAAGGCCAAGAGAGGGCGAATTGCCGGCTTGACCGGGATCTGGTAATATCCCCGGCTTAAATCAACCTTTGAGAAATATATGGCCTGATTTAATCGAGAAAACAACTGATTCGCGTTTGGTACCGGCTCCACCTGGAATTGGGTACAGCTGTTCAACATTCGGTAATCGATACAGAGTCGGTGTTCCCCGCTGGGTTTCCTCAGTAAGACCACCCCGGCATTGTACGGGGAGGTCGAGGGAGAGATAATATCATCATCCAGGAGTTTCTGGATTTCGTCTTCCAGCGCCTTCTCTTTCGAGAACGGGACTGGGTAGACCCTTTGGCGAACCGGCTCATGGCTAGTGAGAGTCATGTCAAACTCCACCAACTCTGTCCTACCTGGTTTATCCGTAAGCACGTCCTGATTGGACTTCACCAGACGGGATAACCCCACTTTCTCTTTCGGGGAAAGGTTAGGATTGATCTGGACATCCAGATACGTTTCCCTAGAGATTAATGGGTATTCTGTATCTCCCTCTGATCCAGGCTCCGTTTCCATGGCGACTGCCATGGCCATGAAGTGGGAAGACTCCTCTTCGGATCTCTCCTCATATTTCTTGAGGAGATTAATATGGAAAATTTTCGTTTTCCCTCTGATCTTAATCCCATAATTGGTTCGGGATACCACCCGTTCCACTGGGAAAGGACCCTGCCATCCGATTTCGAGTTTATTGCCCCCAATGGGGAGTAACAACAACACTCGGTCTCCCACCTGAAGAGATCTTGCTTTTGACCGTCTATCATAATAGGCAGCATGTCTCTTCCTGGCTTTCCTCAAATTCTTTGCGGCCAGCTCCCAACCAGTCTTGAGTTTACTTTTCAACTCCTCAACGTATTTGTAGGAGGACCCTTCTTCCGCGGACGTCTCCTCATCCGTCCACCCTCTCCGTAGGGCTTCCAGGGGACCTTTAATGGGACGCCCGAACAACAACGTCGCCGGAGCCAGTCCCGTGGACCCATGAGGCACCTCTCGATAGGCAAAAAGGGCGGCTGAGATAAACTCATCCCACCGATCGGGCTTATCTTGGGCCAGTTTTCGAAGCATGGTCATCAACGTTCCGTTGAACCGCTCCACTTGTCCGTTGGACTGAGGGTGATAGGGGCTGGTGTGAATGTGGTTCGTCTGAAATATCCCAAAGACCTCCTCCATCAATTTCCCACAAAATTGGGATCCATTGTCGGTGAGGATCTGATGAGGGAACCCTAACCTCGTGAAGACCTCCACCAACGCGTTTGCCACCCTCTTGGAATCTAATGGTGGTTAATGGGATGGCCTCTGCCCACATGGAGCAGCAGTCCACCATGGTGAGGATATACTTGTTCCTCTTCCGGGTCCTCGGCAGAGGTCCCAGGATGTCGACTGCCACTCGTTCAAATGGTGAGGTCATAATGGGCATCTCCCCTAGAACCACCGGAGCTGTCCAATGCCTGGGAGCCACTCTCTGGCATTCCGGACATGACTTAACATACCTCCGCACGTCTCCCGTCATTCCCGGCCAATAATAATGGCAGGAAATTCGTTGGAAGGTTGCCCCGACACCCATGTGTCCACTGAACGCTATCGTATGTCCCATGTGAAGAATCTGGGATCGATAGTCTTTCGGGACCACTAACTGTCCATACGGTCGATCTGCCTTTCCTGCCCGACGATATAGTAACCCATTTTTCATATAGAACTGACCCCTTTGTGGAGGGGCAGAACTATGGGGTAACTTTCTAAAGCACGGACGTAATGTCGCATCCATACTTTGAGCCACTCTCATTTCACCCGGTCGAGGGTTGGATATGACCTCCTCCGAGGGTTCAGTCACGATCTGAGATCTGGTCTGCATAGCCCCTACTACTATCGGGTTCAGTGGGATCCCCAGGAACACATATTCGGATCCCAGAATCAAAGGGTAGATCGGATCTGGTAACACCGCTGCCTGAATGGTACCCGTAACGTACTTGCACTGAATATCGACACGTGCGATTGGCAAGGTCAAGGCTACAGAGCTCTTGGTGGCTGGTTGGATCTCTTTAGTTTCCCCGGTGAACTGCTCTGGGCGCACCAGGTGAGAAGCTATTACAGCCTCGAAATCCAACCCCGTGTCATATAGACACTCCACCGGGTGTCCATTCACTACTATCATCTCTACCACAGGTGGTTTCTCTGACTTTGTTTTCGTGGAACCCCCCTCGGCTTTCTCGTTAGGTCTATCCCTATTTTCCGCGAGACAAGCTAAGTGCAAGTCCTTAGGCTTCCTCCGACAGTCCCCTGTATCATGGGAAGCCAACTTACAGAAGGTACACCACCTCTTACTCCACTTCCGTTTGGTAGGTCGAGGCTGGCGTTTCCTTCCGGGTTTCTTACCAGAGTCTTTTACCACAGGATCTGCTACATGGGATGACTTGGGAGATTTTCTAGATCTTTTGGTCTTGGGCTTCTGCTCAAACCCCTTTGGCCTTTTACGTGGATCTGTCTGACTGGAATCCCCAGTCTCACCATAGACTTCCACATACCTTTCAGCTAACTTATTTACTATGTCTAGCCTTTCCGCCCCATTTTCCCCTAAGAAATTCCTTAAAGGCTTGGACATCTGCATTTTCATTTGATCCACCACCATCAACTCTCTCAGACTCTCATAATCCTCTTTGAAATTGGCCAACGCCATCCATTTCAACAGGTATGAGTTCAGCCTCACACTATAGGCCGAGAACATCTCACCTGGTTCTCTCTTGGAAGTTCTGAACCTCCGCCTGTAAGCATGGGCTGTCATTTCGAATCTTTTCAAAAGAGCCGATTTCAGGGTTGGATAATCATTTTCCATCCCTGGGGGAAGACGCGCATACACTTCGTACGCGGTGCCACGGAGTCCTTGTGAAAGCTTAAGATTCCAACGCTCAGGCTCTAAACCCATAGCTTTACACATTGCCTCGAACTTCTCTAAGAATTGATCTATCTTCTCTTGGTCCGGTTCAAATGGTGGAAACGGCCATTTCATAGCATGGTAAGCTGGTCTGCTGGCTACTGATGAGCTAGGTAAAGCTACTCCACCTACTGCTCCCTCAGACTCACCAACAGATTTAGCCTCTACCTCAAGTTGCTTCATACGGAACTCATGTTCCATTTCCAACTTCCTAGCTTCTAATTTCTTAGACTCTAGGTCAGCTGCAAGTTTTTGTGCCTGTTGGTCTGCCACCAACTTTTGCTCTTCAAGTGCTACCTTTCGAGCTTCAAGCTCAATTTCTGACTTTCTTCTCTCCCTCTCTTCTGCTCTGAAGTCTCTCTCTACTTCCAGTACATAGGCTTTGAACTCCTCACCTTCCAATCCCATCTCAGTTGCAGATGCCCGCACCTTAGCTAAATCTAAAGTACGAGTAGCCATGCTTAGTGTGACTTAGTATCAGTATAGATATGCAATACCTCAATCACAATGCTAACAGTACTCCAACCAACACTGTAACTATGTATCTATACTAACTTAACTAAATGTCTGTCCACGTCGAAGAGAAAGGTATCAGTAGCCCTACTCGTCAAGTAGACAATAGGTATAGGACAGATGACACTATAACCTATTCCTACGAGATGTCAGAACAAAGAGAAGATCCCGGACGAGCCCCCACCTCTATCTTGTGACAAGACCGCCGGGGCTTGGACTGGTTTGCCACGATAGATACTATCCCCTGCCTTTGCTCCAACCACCTCAATAGCACTCTACATCTACCAGGCCCCACACAAGCCGGGACAGCTTAACCTCCCCTCCCTCACCTAGGGTTCCAAACCCCAAGGGGGCTCGGACCAGACACCAGTCATATCACTGCACAAAGTCATAGCTAAGAGAACAAAAATTTAATTCTGAACTACGTCAACCACAACACAGAGAAGGATGGCTGAAAGCCAGACTAGAAGAACTATGTACAATGATCAGCATATGCAGATGAGTATTCATCATGGAGGCGGACGATAGCTCGTGCGGTTGTCCAGTCGTGGTAGCGACTCACCCAGGCTCCTCCAGTGGACTGGAACTCCAAGGTCTGCTACCTCTCCAAAGTTCCCTCTTCACACAGAGAACCAATCACGGGCTGATCAAGCGCAGTACCACTGCCTGACTGACACTGCACCGATGAACAAGGATCCTTCCTTGCTGTCGTCACACTCCTGATGAAGTCTGGGCCGACCCTAGAACATTAGCGGTCTCCCACTTGCAGAAAAAGTACATGTAGCACCGTCTCAAAATACACAAGAGCCTGGTCACACTTCTATCTCATAAGTGACCCACACACTGATATGTCACCTACACAATGAGCGGTTGCTCCACCTGAACACACAATGTCACTGGTAAAGTCTATCAGGTGACTAAACACTTCACCTTATTTCCATGTCCTTGGACAAATAGATCTTCACACAGTATCATGTAACTACCCTGATCAATGGGTAGTAATCACAACCTAGCATACACTGTCAACAGTTCACCACGATGGCATGAGGTAGCTCCCTACCTTAACAAACATTGTCAACAGTTCATCACATTGGCATGAGGTAGCTCCCTACCTTAACAAACATGTCACTCTGGTGTTCCCACCAATGTTGTAATCAATGTCCTAGGTCACTGGACCACATGTTGGCTTCATAAAGGTAACCAATGTAGAAACACTATTTAAGCATCAACTGATACATGGTGTCCCATAACCCAGCCGGGCCAGAAGCATATAACACAGGTCATGGTGACCGGTAACAATGATCACTTGCTCAACTTGAAAGTTCACTGACCTTGCAATCACCAAGGTTTACACTGAGGTTGAATGTCACCAGTGCTTCACTGGCTAGAATCACCAGACGTTTCAGTGTTGGATCCTCTCAGGATCGGATGACACTCGTCGGACTCTTGACGGAGGTCCTAACCTACACCTACCGACTTATTCAGCACTCAGCTCCTTCCAACATTGATCTCGCAGAATCAGACGACCACTCCCAGTATGGCCTCAATCAACTTCTGGATAGGCACTGGAATGAGTGGGCCCATAGAGCTCATGGTGAAGCTCTTGAATCTTCTTCTGTATAGTAATAACAGATCCTGTGATTGAACAATCACAAACTTGACTGCAGATGTCCGCTCTGGCCGCGAATATTGACATCAAAATTACATCAGCCTGTTAGCTGGCTCTGTCTACGCTGAGGTCTGGTGGGCGACTGACCACGACTAAGTCAGTGCGCCTTCAATCGCCTACCTGGGCCGCGTGACTTTCATGATTCATGAAGAAAACCAGAGTCACGATAAGTTCCACCAACCCGTGCTGCATGAAGCACTCGTGAACTTAGAGATCTCTACCACGTACGCACTTGAGGGAACATTCTAGATTTTTCTATAAATAACTAGAATAGCTCCGCCCCGCACTACGTTTCTGATGGGAAATCCCCTATTAATTGATATTAATTCAAGGGAGACCAACGCATCTCTCTCCCTTCAAAGGGATATTATGCAGAGATCTGCCGATCTGTAGGCGTTTCGTCACAAGCCCCACCCCGTTACAATCAATAATACCAGCAAATATAAAATTTTTAAACATATAAAATTTATCACACAAAAAGGGAAGTAACAGTGCAACAATACGTTCGATTATTTATTCATGGGTTGCATCCCTTGAAAATGTGGTCGCAAAATAATATGGTGCTAGACTCTTCATATAGTAAAAAATGACGTAGTCTATGACGTATCACACCAGATTTAGGTATCCATTTGCGTCTCCCCTACTACTGACGACGCGGAACTAGAGATGGTAGACCATTTTACATATCTAGGATCAGTGGTAGATAGCAAATTATCCCTAGATCAGGAAATCAACATCCGGATTGGTAAAGCAGTAACAACAATGAACAGGTTAAGAAAAAGTGTCTGGGAGAACAGGAAGCTTACTGCCAAAACAAAAGTCCTTGTCTATCAAGCCTGTGTCCTTAGTACTCTTCTTTATGGCAGTGAAACCTGGACAACTTACTCACACCAAGAGAAACGTTTAAACAGCTTTCATATGCGGTGTCTGCGAAGAATTCTTGGTATTAAGTGGCAAGACAAAATCACAAATACTGAAGTATTGGAAAGACCAGGTTGTGTGACGGTTTATTCCATCTCTTTCGCTACCAAATAAAAATTGGGTCCTGACCAAACAGAAATTCATGGCAGAAAATTGGAAGTAGGGGTGTGTTACAATAATGCTTTTAAAATGGTTAAAATGGTAGCAGATATATTGTATTATATATGAACTTAAAGAGGATTGCACAAGGAACATGACAGTGTTAATAATTAATTGATAGATTACAAATATTATGACAATAATGAGAGGTTTAATAATAACAACTGAAATTAAAGAGGTAAAAATTATTTAAAAAATTGCACTTATAAGGTGTTTTCTATACTCCTCTACTGCTAATCATGTTTAATTTACTGAATAATCAAACAAACACCACTTGTCTTCAAGAATATAAACAGTATTGCTCATTAAAATTACCCAAAAGGAAGTTTTGCTGCATATTCTGAACCATGTCTTCTTCACAAAAAATGAAAAAAAATAATGGCAGAAAACTGGAAGTAGGGGTGTGTCACAATAATGTTATAAAATGCAATTGTTTTACCGCACAATGATGATAAAGATATGTTCCGGCCATGTAAATTTTCAGTTTACTGTAACTTAAAATTCCGGAATGGAGCAGAAATGTATCAAATACATCACAGATCATTCTGTGTCGATAGAATAACCAGTTGCCACCAGAGTCGGTCAATTGTGGCGATGTATAGGCCCTTACTAGCGAAAGAGTTAGATGGATAGGACATCTTAGAAGGATGGATGATGGTAGAATACCAAAGGACATCTTGTTTGGTGAATTACAGATGGGTAAGAGATCTCAAGGTCGGCCTCTACTACGATACAAAGATGTGTGTAAGTGGGACATGATTGATACAGGCATTGATAATGCACATTGGGAGCAAGTCGCCGCTGAACGTGTTGCATGGAGGGCAAACATCAGAAATGGAATAAAGACAAAGAAGAAAATTATTGCAAATAAGTCACACACCGTGCGCGTGAGATGTAAGATGGTGCATGATGGTGGAAATAACCACGTGTTCACATGCACCCACTGTGAACGAACATTTACAGCGCGAATTGGCCTTTACAGTCACATTCGCTACCGCCATGGGTAAAAGTTATTATGCCTTTTTGAAGCACAAACTATCGTCTGTCAAGACGGCAAGGTGCCAATGTGTGTGAATGTGTTTTGTGTGTATTATGTGGTGTATTAAAGGTGTGTATATTCTGTCTAGTCTGGCTGATCTATTGTGAGCCCTATTTTTGTGTTGTCGCAATGTTATTTGGGTGTCTATTTTTGAAAGCGTCTTGTAACTTGTGTGTGTCTAAGGTATTCTGTAGTATATCCAGTTGATGTATTCCATTCCTGTCACTTCTCCTTAATTGTGTCTTTATTCCTGCTTTCCTCTCTCCCCCCCCCCCCCCCCCCCCCCCCCTGTACGTATACCACAAATGTTTAAAGTAATAATAGTTAAATCACTAGTCATTGTAATTTGTGTAAAAACAATGAAATGAGATATAATTACTATATACATTCACACGCAAAATTGTATCCATGATCGGTACATCTTGGCGAGCAAGATTTTAGTAGCAAAAGTTTATGCGAGAGAATCATCTTGAGCTTCGTTCTTATCACTTGTGTCCGGTGTCTACAAATAGAGTGTCTGGTATTCTGTATGTGCTTTCTTCGCCTTGTACTTGTATCACCTCTTGTTGTTCTTGTTCAGTTTCCTTTATCTTGCCTATACTGTCTTTGACTTTTTCTTTCTTTTCTGGTATGTTTCTAATCGGTGACAGATCGCCTATTTCTGTGTCAACGCTCTGTTTTGACTGCAGTAGTCTTCTGTCAGCCCATTTTCTCTTCATTGGATTGCTGTCGATTTGAAAACCACAAGTCTTTATTCTTTGAATTCTTTTCTTGTGTGTTCCTGTCTTCTTGTGTGTTGATTTGACTATTTAAAGTCTGTGACGGTTCAGTTTTTTTTTCTGTGGAGGAGTTTCTCTTACGAGTGGCGGGAAATCTTCGTGGCTTTGTACATCAATTACTGCTGATGATGGTGTCATCGGTGGTCGTCTACTAGGACATTTATTTGCCCAGTGGTTGTCTTTGCCACACGCCGGACAATTGGTCTTTCTCCCCGGCATTGTGATCTACACTCTGTGATTATTGTTCGTAATACCAGGAGTGTAGATCCGTATATAATGGGGGACTTCCTTTTTTGGATATCGGAGTGCACCCCACCCCGCTCCATTCTTTATCCTGAAAACATCAACCTTGTCATTCCCTGTAATACTGTGCATCAGTTTTTCAACTCCTACGGGAGCAATCGTGACAGGTAACCAGTGAATGGTCAGTCTGTCTATTCTCTAAGTCAGTGTTTCCCAACCTTTTTTGTGCTATGCCCCACCTAAGCCTTTCTAAAATTGTTATGCCCCCCTCCCCACATATGCATCATTTTTAATATTCAAAAATTGAAATATTCACTAAAGAAACTTGAATTTTTTTAGAAGGGCTCACGGTTTTTTTTTTGGGGGGGGGGGGGGGGGGGGGGGGGGGGGGGGGGGTTGGCGGTAACCCCAGACAAGCTGGTTCCCCCGAATCCCCCTTTGTTGTGTGGACCCTTAGTCTCACTGTGAGCTATTACCCACAGTGGTCCACCAGGCCCACATCTAAGGTGAAGACATGTGATGGGTTTTTATTTGATCATCCTGGCCTCCCAACAAACCAAGCGCACTACTGGGGGGAGAGCAGCAAATGCACCCGATCATAGCCAAAGGACCGATAATCACTAGGAAATTATTGAGCAGCAAGTAAATTTTCAAAACATATAATGGAGAACTGACATTCAAGTACAAACTAATTTTAATGAAAGAGTTTTCTATATTATTTTAATTATTAGTAATTATTTAAATTTAGTGAGATCCTTGCGCTTGATGCTTGCTGCAAAGAGATTTTATGTCAGGTTCCAATTTAATTAACTTCAGTCTCAAATCTCCCCGTTTTGTTATATCCAGCCGATTTCGTCCATTTTCGAATTACCCTCCTTAACAATCGAATTGTTTCCCTGTGGGGCGTGGGCCCCACGTTGGGAAACACTGCTCTAAGTGCTCTTGAGATATGTCTATTCCTAGGCTTGGTAGAGAAAACTTTTTACCGTGTTACTTTTGATACACGGCTTTCTGAACCTCTGCTGACAGGTAGAAGTACCACCTAGTGAGAACCTCGAACCTATGCAGGTCGACGATTCCCCCAAAAGGCACACTTCCTGGACCAGTTAGGGCACTCATAATAAGTGCAGATGTTGCTTTAATCCGCAGCCCCAGGACCCGTATTGAAACACACTATCGTTCCCGGCTGGTGAAGTTGCTGGACTTCATAGTCTAGGACTGCAAAAGCAGTGATATTGGAATACATCTTGGCAATTTGTTATTTTATTTGCCCAGGTATAACGAACAGCGAAAATGCTGGGGTTGACTGCTACGTCATGTGAAGGACATGCAACTAAATTTTTTGTTTTAAATGAGAAGAAATGAACTGGAGAACTTGGTGACGACTGGCATGATCGAAGGGAAGAGACCAAGGGGAAGACCGAGAAATGAATACCTCAATGGTTTGGCCACGTGACATGGTCGAGACAGGAACACGAAGCTGATACACGACTCTGGTGATGGAGTGAGATGGCAGAACATGACCGCCCACGTTTATCGGCATGACACATGATGAATGGATATTGATGTCTAAAAAACAGGCCTCTTGAAGGCCTTTCAAAAATTTATTTTACGTAATATGCATTGTTATGTGACGGTGGTAACATAAAACGTTGAATGTAATATTGAGGTAGACTGTACATATGCATTATAAAGTTTTCTTATTTGTAACATATTGCCATTATTTTTATAATGCTTTCAAAATTCTTTTAAATTTTACTCTCCTTTAACAGAACTTATAAGACTCTAATTAAAATTTACCAAATTTTATACAAATTTTTAGAAATTATATAATTATTTAAATTAAATTATATATTTTTGATAAAATAGGTTATTTCCCTTAGAAACAAACTGTTATGTTGTTATGTCCCTTCTAATATACTAATTATGTGGACACAATGAGTATGCTCAGGATGAAGGAGATGGGGAGGCGGGTTCCGAAGAGAGTGGCTGCTGTCTATGGCGCAGTCGCGGCTTGCAAAGATTAGTTTCATCTTCGTGCCAGGGCATGCGGATGTACAAGGGAATGATTAGGCTGACAGGCTTGGCTACTGTGGAAGGCGGACGAGCCATAGTCCAGGCAAACATTCTGAATTCTCTACGAGAAGTAAGTCGGTTACGAGAACCAAGCGATGACTGTGAATCTACAACCATGGTCAGGCTGCGAGAGCAGCTTTTTAAAAGAGGCGTGGCCAAACAAGAACACTACGCAGGAAGTCAGAGAAGAGTAATAAACCAACACAGAACTGGTGTCGTGAGCCGCTACACGCTGCGGGATTTGCTGAGGAGGGGACCCGGATCCGAGCACTTATCGACTGAATGGTTCGATGTGCAATGAGGATGATCTGTCGACTAACTAACTAATTATGCGTGTTCCTGTTAATTTATTTCCTTTTCATACATCTTTTATTTGATACAGTCCAATGTGTATTTACAATGTGTAATGTGTGTTTCTTTTGATTGTGTATATCACAAAACGTTGCCGTTTGTTACTGTTAAGTGGCACACGTGTGAATAAAACAAATACATTCGTATACATATATGCTATTATACCACTTATAAAATTAAGGCATCAAATTACATGAGACGCTCTAGTGCCGTGTAAATGTCAAGGAAACATTTTCTTTGGGACACAAGAAGTGGAGATTTATATCTAGCAATTAGAGCCCGTAACCTGTCCCCCGGAAGATAAAGGTCCAAAATATCAAACTTTTCCTTGTGATAGTGTCTGGGATCGCAGGTGTCAACCCAACCGAAGTTCAATTGAAGGGCCTCATACTAGGAGCATCACCTGTTGCGCCCGCGCGCGCGCGCGTGTGTGTGTGTGTGTGTGTGTGCGTGTGCGTGTATAGTTTAAGAATTCCCCCCCTCCCCCAAAGTTCCAGTTCATTAGACTTATTTGGAAGGTGTGCTCCGAGCGATCTCTTACGACATTCTGGCGCCTCCACAAGAGCATGAACGGTGCTGCACAACGTAGGGGTATTCCAGACTTTCAAGGCACAGACCTCGCATGGAAAAAGTCGGATGCGGATAAAGGTAAGGCCCTTCTTGCACGCTACATAGAACAGACTGACCAGAAAGACGAGCCCGCCAGACAGAGGACCACGACGACACTCTCTCAGTTGTGCGAGGAGGTCGGGACAGACGAAGAATAGTCAATCACAGCTGAGATATTGCGTGCGATGCTCAAGAAATCACCTAACACCGCCCCAGGCCCAGACGGCATCCGATATGGCGACCTACTGGTGTTATCAGATGATGACATGGAAGAACTGGCCAGAGAATTCAACACCAGTATCCAGAGTGGTTAGGTCAAAGAAGAATGGCTACACAGCTACTTGCTGCCGCTGCCAAAACCGAACAAAGACCATTCCAAGATAAGCGGCTACAGAATCATTACGATGCAGAATACTGTTGGCAAGCTACTGGAGAAAATTGTAGCACACAAACTTGCTTGGGACTTGGAACAGCTTGGCTGCTTTCCGCCCACACTTGGAGGATACAGACGCAACAAAGAGTCATGGCTGAATGCGGCAGTCTTTGCTCAAGATGTTTACGAAGGATTTCAGGTCAGAGAAGAGACATGTGCGGCGCCATAGACTTAGAGGACGCATATAACAGAGTATCTTTCGAACACTTGACGCAAACTCTCCTCAGACTGGAAGTGCACCCTCACCTTGTACGATGGATAGCTGCAGTTCTGCTCCAAAGGAAGGTGGTGCTAAGATGCGGGAGTTGGTCTTCTGAGCCGATAACGATATGTCCAGGATTGCCGCAGGGTTCACCACTGTCACCAGTACTATTCAACGTGTATACGGTGCCGATCACTGAACAACAGTTGGATGGGAGGGGTAGGACTCTATCATTCGTTGACGACATCCTCGTGTATCGACAGGGTCGAGATAGACAGGCGGTTGCCAACTATATGCAGGGCGAACTAGATCGAATTTCCTCATGGTGTGCTGATGCCGATGCCCTTGTCAACCCTGCAAAGGCAATGGTTACTTGGTTCTCACTAAACAACCACATTGTGAAAACAGACCTGCCGGCAGTAAGAATGGATGGGAGCAGTTTGAGTAGAACCCAGTCAATGACATATCTTGGCGTGAGGCTTGATCGTAGCCTGTCCTTCAGAGATCATGTCGATTATGTCATAACGAAGGCTCGAAAAGGTTTGTCAGCAATGAGAGTCATGGCTACTGCCAATATCGAGCAAAGACTGTTAATACTTCTGTTCCAAGGACTTGTACTTTCACGCATCGAGTATGCCCTGGCCATCCTCACTGTCAACCCTACACAGATTGGAAGACTCGAAAAGGTACAAAACGAAGCCATGCGCATCATTTTGGGCTGCACGAGAGACACCAGCTGTGTAGCAATGAGATACCTCCTTGACTTCCCGACAATGGAACACAGGATCAAGATCTGGAGAGCTCGTGCATACTTAAAAATAAGTGCAGATGAGCAGCACCCTCTGCATGACGCTATATTCAGAGAAAAGGGTGACAGGCTAAAGAGGGGCACATCATGGATGGGTCGGGCGGAAGATGTCGTTAGACAGGTCTGCAGTCTTACCAGTATCAACCCCGGCAAGGAATGGGTGCCGGTGCCTCCAGCCTTTAAGTGCACTTTCTCCTGCATTATCACACTCGACAGACGGTGCAGAGAGCAGAACCCTGCCGCTGTCAATGCAGAGGTTAACGCGCTCATCTATGAACACTCAGATAGCCCCGAAGTGCTCATCTATACAGATGGATCTGTTGTAAAGCAGCAGAGAAGTGCGTGGGCATTTACAGCCCGTTCAGCGGGCCGAACCGTTCAAGAATCCAGTGGTGCCCACTCTATGACCACGAGCAGCATGACGATGGAGGTGATGGCAGTTACACAGGCTTTCATATGGCTGGAATCACAGCATTATACCAACGTGTGTGTACTAAGTGATTCAATGAGCATGATTCAGAAGGTCGAAGCTGGATCTGTACGTAGACAGTGGACTGAATCGCTGCGGAAGTCTGTTGTCCGTAAAGTCACCTTCATCTTCGTCCCGGGACATGCGGGAGTCGAGGGAAATGAACGAGCTGACAAACTGGCTGGCTCTGCACCCCCTGTAGATGGCCAGCCCATGGATCGTGCCGATGTTATTAACGTCCTTAAAGATTTGGCGAGAACAGAGGATTTTGACGTCAGTGATTCCACATCGCTGTCCGGGATGAAAGACCTGGGAGTAAGAATCGGCACAGCCAGACGCGAGAGGTACATCGGGAAAACAAAGTGCCTCGTCAACCAACACAGAACTGGCACAATTAGCCACCGGACGCTGATGCATATGCTGGGGGGAGGATCTGAGCATCTATGGACATGTCCGGAGTGCAACGAAGATACCCCAACCGATAACTGATAACTGATAACTGATATTTAACAATGAGGATTACTACACTTGTTAGCATTTTGAAATAGAAGGCCTAATACAGGGTGAAGCTTCATAAACCTCGTTTTGATCTCTGCTGTCGTTATTACACGAACGAGCCCTACTGCTACCTTTCCGCCTGCCTGTTATCTTCCTTTAGCATCATCACGATGCCCAGAATTCACAACTCTTGTCACTAACAGCATCATCTAACTCAGCTTCGCTGCTATTGCCACGTTAAAATACTTCTTAGAAACACCATTTCATTATGGCCTCTCCGTTTTGTGATGAAATTTGTTTGTTAATGTCGATCTTTAATGTTTATATTGAATCAAAAGCTGTCCAATCAAATGTTGAAAATCTTCACATTCTGAGAACATACATTAGACACTTGTTCGTCCGTTCGTTTGAGAAAAAAAAATATTCGACCTCGTTCAATCTGCCTTATGCTGTGTTGATTATAATTGAGGTACGTGTTTTGCAGTCCTATATTCTTTCGCTTTGCGTTGTTTAAATTCTGTTTTCTCGTGTGGTAGATATCATGTCTGTGATGTTATCTGGTGCAGTTTCTGTTGTGTTCCTAAGTCTGTCATGACGGCTCCATGCGGCTCCGGGCGTAGCCCTTAGCAAGACTCGTCCGTTGGGGTTGTTCCTTTCTTTCTTCTTTAATCTCTTGGAAAGTCAGTCTTATCTCCTCCATCAGCTTGCCATTCGTCTCCGGAATTTTTGTAAGGGTAGACACTGGCTTGAATTTAAATTTGTTGGACTTTATAGATGGTCTGTTGTCTGTGATCTGTGGGTTTCGGTTTGGCTTTTGCTGGCCTCTTCCTATCCAGCTTCCTCTCTTTTTAAATTGTTCTTGTGTTCTCTTTCGGCATGTGTTGCGTGCAGTATCTGTTCGTTTTCTTTTTTTGATGTGGGCCATGCCTGCCACCTGTAGCTGGATTCTGCGCTGAGTTTATTGAACATGTATTCCAAAGCCTTTTAAGGCCGAACAAACATTATTTTGTTACTAGGAATACACAATACATGACATTAAATGTATAAAACATTAAATGTAATATCGAGTTAGAATTTCATAATGAAATATAACATTTTCACTCAAGTAAAATAATGCGGTTAATTTGACAGAAATGTAAAGTAGAAAACATTTTTGTATCCATTATTTATAGAGCGTATATCTGTCGCTAGTTTTTATAAACGTTGAATAAAGATTAGATAAATAATATTACCCTTTAAATCACGTAGTATATTTGGACTGCATAAAGTAATGTCCATTGAAATAACTGTTATGTTGTTATGTCCCTTGCCAAGTAATCAATTAGGCGCGTGTTCCTTTAAATTTTTTTGTGCTGTCAAGCCGCATGTCTCATTCTCCGAAGATTGTGGGTTCGATTCCGGGCTACGTCTTTCTGCTCACGAATGCATTTTCTCGGTGACTACTGCAGCTACTCTGGTGATCGAGTGAAATGGCGAATCATGACCGCCCACGCTTTCCGGCATGGCACATGATTGATTGACTGCAGCTACGGAGTTCGTGCTTTATGCGACGCTTTCTGCAGGCCGCTCTGCGGAAAGAGACGGGGCCCCATGAGATAAAACATTGTGCAATGAAGCCGATCCTCTCGACTTTTAAAACCTTTTCTTTCTTTCAATAAACCTGTTAGTTCATACAAACAAGGTGTAATGTGTGTTTCTTTTGTTTGTGTTTAACAATCCACATCTCCCGTGTGTTGCCGGGGCCCATAAGGGAAGCAAAGAATAGCAACACTGCAGCCTACCACGCATGTCGTAAGAGGCGACTAAGGAGGCTTGATGGTTCCGTCGCCCTGCTACTGAGTGAGTGCGTGGCGAGACACTGTGAGCTGTGAGTTTCATGTGAAATGCTTTTGAATCTGCCCGAGGTTTTTTGGAACGTGACTGCATGTTCGGAGCGATGGCAGATGGCTATGTCCCAGAGTTGACCGGTTTTTGCCTTATGCAGAAATGCGTGGCTGCTGGGCTTCTGGTTGACTGCCACTGCCATCGACGATGAACTGTATTTTCGTGGACTGTGTGGGTGAACATCTAAGAAACATCCAGATGGGAAAATGACTGCCGATTCCATCAGAGATAAACTGGGTGTTTCGTGGGGGAATATTGTGTTGACATTCTGGCAGAAGCATTATGCACAGTGTATCTGTGCGGGCTGTTGTTTGTCGAGACTCCTGTCTTTTCCACTTTTCACATTGGGCAGTGGGGAGCGTTTTATGTGATATTCACTGGCACAGGAATGGAGCATAATGGGGACGACTGTAACAGATCACGGAGAGTCTGAATATAATACGATGCAACTGCATATATATCAAGTCAAAGCTCCGGCCAAAGTGTAAACGTGTCGGTTTATTGATTAAGGTATAAAAGTATATACAGCAAATTGAAAACACCACTTGTTAGTTTGCAGGGCGAGTTGGAACTGAACTATGTTTATCTTCTACGTCAAGCGTGAGCCCCCCCCCCCCCTAACAACTAGTTCAATTGTGCTCACGCGTGCATCATTCACTACCTATTCATTTCCCAAACCCTTTTCTGATTGCACACCATCTATCTCCTAAACTACTAACAGAGATGGTGCTCTGTTATATTCCTCCCTTTCTTTAAGAAGACTTTTCTTGGAAAGTCTTAACCCCTAACCTACTTATTCTAATTATGCTTTCCCTCACTAAAACTTTAACTCCAATATTATTTCTCCAACCCATCTTAAACTAACCCCCTCTGAACTTTATTTCTACTTCCTTCGATTTCAATTCTCCACTTGTCTCTTATAGCTAACTGCTATGTTCTGTTAAGACTGAAGTGATACAAGGTTTAATTTAAAAAACACAGTTCATAAGGATATTTCATCCTATATATACATGTTCATAAAAATTGTTGGTATGTGCTTTGAAACTTATCATGCGTTATGAAACTTCTCACTCTCTCTCAACATCAACAACACAAGACAGGATAGACAGAAAAGATGGGGTGCGCACCCAGTTATGAAGATATAAAGAAGTAGTCAAAAAGCAATCACATTTACCTCCCTTGCAAACACAAAAACTTTATAAATAAAGTTTTTTTAAAAACACATCTTATGATCTATGAACATATACTTCTGTTTGTTATAAATTAAGTCGATCTAAAATTTCTTCCTTATATACTCAATATTAATATTTGTGCTGCCATCCACACCCATGACTATATTTCACCTGGCTTATCTTCAATCATGAAACCATAAAAATAACATTGACAATGTTCATATTTTATGAACATATTTTAAACCAATTAACGCTGTTTATCACAGCTCCTATATTTACCCCCTCACATCCCATCACAAGCATCCTTGTTCATAGACGTATCTAACTTTGTACCAAACCATATGTACTGCTATCTACAGTCCCATTAATATCCATTCTTTATTAACCAGCTTCTTATATTTTCTAACTATCACAGCCTCTTTTTATACCAGCTATAGACGTTAGTCACGTTTATTCCTTAATATAATATGGCATCCAATCCATATACCTTCAATCAATGCCGACTTAATGAAGCTCCTATTTCAACTCCCCAGAACCCTTTTATTTGTGTAGGAACCATTATAAAACCCCGTCATCTAAGCATGGCATATGTTTCCAAAACTTCATAGCCACTATGTAATTAACCTCCCCTATTAACACTGACTTCATACTGGCACAAGACCTTATGTTTACTATAACTTATTACTCACAAGGAGAATGTGTCTCTCTTGGTAGTCTAAAGTTTTTTGTCAAGCATTTTCTGAACGAAAGATTTTAAATAAGGCCCTGTCTTATTACTCTTTATTCTAAACAAAACAATACGTGCTTGTGAACCAAATTTGTAACAATTTTCAACTTATTTGTAAACAAGGGTAAATACTATTCAATATGCAAGACAATTCAACGAAAATCATAATTCATGAGCCAACCAAAACGAAGTCAAAACAGGATATCATACCCCCCAATGTTTTGAAAACAATTTTCATTCCCCTCATATTAAATAAAGGTAATCAACCAATTCAAAGAAAGACATTATTCAATATAATATGACATACATGATGAACAAAATATATCCTATCCATTATTAGTCACTGTTATGGACTAATAATAAATTATTTATCTATTAAGAAACTCAACAAGTCAAATCATAAAATCAAATGGCAATAAAAATACATCTTCAAGAGCACCCGAAAATTTACATCCATATTATCTAACTTATTACTAAAATATACAACATCATGTCTACTCCTCAAGACAATTCACCACAACTATTACTTAAGCTATTTGCCAACCTGTAATACACAGCTACCGTATTTCATCAATTATCAATTTCACAGTTTGCGCTGATATCTACAGCATCAAGCATCAACCACCAAAAATATTATTCACTCCTAATGTCTATATATTACAGACAGTACACAAATCATTATAAACATCACCTAACATAACTAAATCTCTCCTATACCTCACTCAGGAATACTCCATATCAGGTTCCCTATTAATCTCGCCGAAAAACTTCAGCAACCCACTAATGTCCATTTATTATGGGTATTTCACCAAAAACTTCCACTTGTCAATTTATGCCGTTATCAACAGCAACAAAAAAATACCGCCACCTTCTAACCTATCTACCCCATCACTGCTTGCAATCAATTTTATTCTTTATCAGTCCATATATTACGGACTCCCAAAACCTCATGGCATTTTATCTATGTTCGCTGTGACCACAGCACTCCACACTGACAATGTCCATTTCTCACGAACATACTTACTTCCCTTTACCATTGTATTATAATTATTCTTCAGAGTAAAACATGGCATTCAATTCGTGTTTTACTATTAACATATTAACGCTGTCTGGCGCAGCAGTTATTATAAGCATTACGCACGTCCTACAAAGAAAAACAGCAATCTCATGGCGCTTATTAAATTTCCATCATGGCACTAAATCCATGTTCACTTCCGACCCCATGGAGACCATGTTTTAAAATTGCCCCACATCTTCTGAATGTATCCCTGCATCCAAAACTCCTAAGGACCCTATTAATTTTCTAACTCCCTCTTTAACATGGACCTGTTTAATTTTCTAACTCCCCACAACTGAACGTCAAACGAAAACTAATTTAAACATAGCAACATCATTATAACTTTTGCGAATGAAAATTAACAAACAAAGTAATATGCTAATATTTAACCAAAGTAAGCTAATTAAACTCACAAATCGTGAATAACTAGAGTCAAGACAAATCAAAATAGAACAAATATCACCCCTCCCCAACATTTTTCAAAAAATAAAACAAGCATTAATTTAAATTAAAGGAAAATATCTAGTGTTATCTAACACTACTGGTCTCTTTTACGGACCATTAGTTTGTACGCAAAAGACTGAAAACACAACAATCCTATTCTAAAATCAAATGGCAATCATTTCACAGGACCAAATCAAGTAAAGAAAAATAATATAACATACCATTCATGATACATTGAAAGATCATATTAAATTAAAACCAATTGCTTATAGTAGGCAAACAACATTGGTTAAGTTATGCCTATCCCGCTACTCTTACAATAGTAAGAAAAACAACTCAATGCTAGGCCAATTATTACCCTGCATTAATATATTTATCTCTGTTACCTACAGACTATATTCTCATCATAACTCAGAACAATATTTGTTCCCCTCAACCAAAAGTCATTAATCAACAAATGACCGTACTTTTTCTGGAAGTCAAGCATTGATTATTTCCCTTCACAACATTCCATCTTTTACAAAACTAACTCCATTGCGACACTACTGCACTTGACATACTAACCAAACAATTACTGTAAACTACAGCAAAAATTTCTCTATTTTCCAAGTAGTGTGGCTATTTCAGCACACCACATTTCATCTACCTACTAAAGAAAATTGTAACTCGGCACACCAGTTGTTTCCCTCGGATTTGTACCAAGAATTATTATAACTTCTTAAGCATTACCGTTTACTATGGTGTCTCTACAATGCTACAACCACCAACGATTGTCTATTTACTATAGACTTCACCAACACATCTAGCTACTAGATTTGTCAATAACTAATTCTACTTTTAAGTCTCTCGTCTACCCGACGCAACTAACATTTCATTCTTCTGTATCAATACTTTCTAACATCTCACCACAACAACTCTAAACTATCCTCAACTCTCTCTTAACTTCGTTCTCACACCGCTATGATAGTCAAACCAGTCACATTTATCGGAACACATTCTATAGTGCTCTATAGTATAGCTAATCACATTCTCTCCTTCTCTTGCTTACATCACTCGTCTTTCAGTACTACTCCAGGTTACTCCTATTTATCGGGACTCTTTCAAAAACAGTAAACAACACCGCATATGACTAACGACAAACTTCACTCCGATTGGGCTAAACCATCTTCTCTCATTTCTCAGTATCAGGCATTCTTGCTTCGACATGTCTCTGCCAACAATACTAAATCTGTTTTATGAAACGTCATTCAAAACGTTAACTCTCTTTCTGTCATCCTGTCATAGAATTTTCATTAATTCTGTCTAACAGCACACATTCTAAACAAAAGACATCGCAAATTTCCAATCGTCTTCTTTCTACCTCTCAACTTTTGCATACTCACTTACTCTATTCTCTACTAAATTACCGGTATGCGTTATCAGCTGTCACCTATCAACCACTCCTTCGCATATTCGCACGGCGTTCATATTTATACTTCTCATATGCACTGACTATTATATACAAACAACCTCGTTCTCATCTCATCATTATTCTCGTATCACGACACCCTGACGTGCCTATACTATTACTTCTAAGAAAACAAATTAGACACCAATTCAACACTCTACCAATTACTCACCGCAGCCTAAGCGACAGTGACACAAGATATACCAAACGCCTCATACATGCATGCGCTACTACTACTAATCACTTGACATCATTCTATCCATGCACTCCACTTAGACAGGCGTCTCAAAACCTCATTCCTGCTTCACTCAGCGCGACGAACACATGTTTGTCTACACTTATACTCACGCACAGACAACCCATAACTAGACTAATTACTTCAACACTCAACATGACTTTCACAATTCGACTGCTTTCTTATTTCCGCTTTTCTCAATCATCACAATCCTACTTAATTCTCCACATCAAACCACTCCGACAGTCAACTACTACTCACTTCTGCACCCTCATCACTTCATCCCAGACTATTAACGAGTCAGATTCTCTCAACGTATTTCGCCACGTCACTTATCAGTATAGTTTTCTAGAGATCCGATTTCCTAATTCTTCTTCTTCGATATCTGTAAGCGTAAATAAATCAGGTCTGGAAAGCATATATTCTCTAAACTCCCTCTCTTCATTTTCTTCCGTAAACGTCGGATTAATATCAATTCCTGACACCCTTTTTTTCGTTTCTTCCTCTTAAATTGTTGTTCGATTGCCGTATCTGTCCTTGTTCTATATGGTTTATATTTACTCAACTCGTCTCCTGAATCATCAGTATCTATAGTTGTCCCACCAGTCCGGTGTTTACAATAATATGCGGTAGAGGCGGAAACATCCTCTCTATAACCTGAACTAGTACCTCTTTTACTTCGGTCAGGGGTGAATTCTCTGTTTTTACCTGATGATCTTGATATACCAGTCGTCGTACCTCTATTAACTATCATACTATTTGTATTCCTTTCCCTAATACTTTTCCTCACCTGTCTTCTGACGTCGTTGGTTTTCGTCTGTCTATCTTCCTTTATTTCAATTATGTCTCCTTTTTCCTGAGGAGTTTTTATAATTTGCACTAACTCAGTTTGACTTGCTTTTGTTATTTTGTTGGCTGGTTGTATCTGAGTTTTCTTTTCTATTGTATCAAGCTGTGTCTGTGTGTTCCGTTCTACTACTTCAATCACCTGCGTCTGAGTCTCTTGGTCTATTTTCTTTACTAATACCGTCGTCTTCGTTTCCTGTCTAACAGTTTATTCGTAGACAGTCAAATTTTTTTGGGCAGGTTATGAGAAGAAATTAATTGGAGAACTTGGTGACGACTGCCAAGATCGTAGGGAATAGACCAAGGAGAAGACCGAGAAGTAAACACCTGGATGGCTTAGCCAAGTGGTATGGTCCAGAAAGGAACACGGAGCTGATCTACGACTCTGGTGATCGAGTGAGATGGCAGAACATGACCGCCCACGCATATCGGCATGACACGTGATGGATGGAGGATATCGTTGCTAGAAACCAGGCTTCTTAAATGTTTTTGACGGTGAAGAGATAAATATTTATTGCATAAAATTGGATTTTGTTTTTGTAAATATTAATTAATTAATTAATTAATTAATTAATTCATTCATTCATTCATTCATTCATTCATTCAGTAGCATGTCCTTTTACAGAACCTCGCTCCCATAACAACCTTCCGGAAAACATCTCGATCATAAGCAAGATGTCCCGCGTCCGATACACCCATCTGGAGATCATCCGCCACATCCTGCACCCATCTTCTTTTTGGCCTTCCTCTTCATCTCTTCCCAGGCATATATCCCCTCCATTATTGTTCTCTCCAAACTTCGTGACGTTTCAAGTGACCAAAATATTTCAATTTTCTTTGTTTTATCGTTTTTAATAGCCAGCCTTCTTCAATATTCAGCTCTTGAAGTACTGATGCATTTGTTCTCTTCTTTACCCAAGATATTCTTAGAACTCGTCTATAACATTTATATTCAAAGGCATTTATGCGCTGTTCAGCTTGTTTAATAAGTGTCCAGGTCTCACAGGCAATATGTAAATATACATACAAAATGCAAAACATAGCGTCTCCGCTTGAGTTACAGCTATATGTTTCAGTTAGTAGCATCCCAGTTCTGTAACACTGTATAGGTGATAGCTAGGTAGGCACTGTTGGTAAATCCTCAAATTTGCTCGATTAATGAGTAATTTCTGGAGGCAGACTATTTCTCGATATGCTGGTCATATTTCTATCCTTTACAGCATATATTTTTTTCGTGGCCTTTGTCACGGAACCACTATAATCACGATAAGATGAAACAACAGCGGCAGGCTATATTCAACCTTACAAATTGTTTGCAACTAGTGGGGACATTCCCGTAGGATCTAAGGCGCCGCTAGTCTTTGAGGATTCCCCGGAGAAGTGGGAAAAGAGTTTCCCGGTTGTCTTGGACAAGGCTCAAGATGAAAGGAAAAGTGCCGCCGTGATTCGGTTGCCACATGTTGTTGACAGGAGAATGACGTCACTAGAAACCCTTGGTTGGGAGAAAATATAAATCCCTTTGCTAGCAGTGTAAAGAGTGAAACTTGAACTAGACAGAAGTGATAGCTGGCTCGATCCGTGTTGAATAGAATCGCATGTGTTTGGTTTTGCTTAACATGTGTCTTTTATGGCAAATTGTGTATTCGATTCAGAGGTTGAGTCAGGACGGCATAAGGTATTTTAGGGATTGCATCTAGCTATAAATAATGTGGAATAGCTTAGTGATAGAGATAGTTTAGAACTATATCATAGTGTTGTTGCATTGTGGTTATTTAGTCAAGGAATATCAGCGACAATAGGCAGTCGCATTGTTAAGATTAACTAGTGTAAGAAGGCAGGTGGCTCCGCTGATGGGGAATAGTGAAATTGGATTATATTTGGGGAGATTGGGGATGGGGAGAATGTCCAATGGTGGGATCTTCCAGTGAGGTCTGCTGGGGTTCTACACTTTACATTTTGCTCTGTCCTGGTCTTAACCCACCTCAGACCGGAGCGATGAGCTCCTCTGCCCATGACAGAGTTGGTTCACTGTCATGTATCTGAGTGAGGCTGTCAGCCTACACCCATCTAATGGAGGTCAGGGACAGGTGCTCTCACCAAGTGTATTGTTCTCTCTTTTACAGGTTCCCTTAGGTTACTCAAGTCACTGAGGTTACTCAAGTTACTGAGGTTACTCGAAGTACTCAGGTTACTCACGTCACTCAAAGTACTCAATTTACTCGGGTTACTCAGTGAAGCTAAAACCTAAATGCTTACTAGAATGGAGACCTTAGTGCAGGCAGTTGTTCAACAGCTTTTGCACTGGGCCCATGATGAAAAGGGTTTAAAGGAACAATTGTGAGAGTATTTATCAAACGTCACACGGTAGCGGAATACTAGAGATTGTTTTTTCCCGCATCATTTTGGAGAAGGAACAATCGTGAGATTAATGTTTCAAACATCACATGTGAACAGAACAATAGAATTTTTGTTTTTTACCACACCACATGGGAAAAGTCCAGTAGGTATTATGTTTTCACACGACAGGTAAAAAGACTAATAGGTACTTTTTTTCCACGTCACATGGGAAAAGAACAGTATAAACTGATTAGGCAGTTATTATAACAGCGGTCTTGTGAACAGTAGAAACTTTAGACAGGAATTACATTTATTTCAAGGAACAGTATTTTCGTGTCCTCACTAGACAAGGATGTTATAAGTCTCAGAACAATAGGGACATGTAATAACGGTGTGTGATCCAGGCAGGATCAGTGTCTGACTGTGACTAGGTACTTGAGTGATCAAACAGCGACCGGTGGAAGTCTACATCTAGCAGGAGAGACACATCCCTTGGTGAGGTTATTGTGGACTGAATGAAGATGTGGTGTGATCCTTTCCGGGATGATCGGGCTGGGCTCTTAAGCTATTTGGTCTGAGTCTGCACACACTAGAATATTCGACACACATTCTACACATTACACACACACACACTTCTCACAGGGGGCATGATCTAGGGGTGAGTGAGAGTAAGAAAGAGGTGTCTGCAGACTGACGGAGTTTTGTTGACGGAGTCTGATGGTTTCTCTAGGACAATAATATTGGGGTAATAAAAATGTGGGTGTTGATTCCCCTCACTCCAGGGACGACACTAAAGTAATAAAGGGTTACTTACGACAGCCTTCCATTCTTCCTTGGGTAGGGTGGGAATTTGGTAGCGGTGCATCCTGAAGCTTAATTTTCTACTAGAAGACATAACAAGAAAGCTCAGGACGAATTACAATTCAACAGGCTAACTATTATATATCCTAACAACATAACAGAACAGGAAGCTCTCGAAAAAATTTATCAGTGTGGAGCCACCAAGAATATTTCGAGCTTCAACGATAAACCAACACAGGACGACCATACCACGTGGCCAAGCCACCCAGGTACTGCTTCTGATAGATGCACCAGTCCGCAATGTTCGGTGCGTTGTAGTGACATCATAAATAGTTTTGTATGCCCGCCAGGAGGTGCATAACATCTACAGCGTATTGATACTATCAATTATGGACCATATACCAACAATAATTTTGGTGTTGGTTATTCTAATCCGCCTATGGAGAACACGGATATAAGAAAACAGACACGTGATGCAGCTGGGTATAAGCACAGAGAGCGTGTGCCATACTGCAGCATTCCTCTTCAACCACAGCCCACGGTGCCTGAGGATGGAAGGAACATGGCTCAAAGAATCGTTATTATTTGCCAACTTTTTGGCATTTGTGAACAAGTTTTAAAGGACGTCTTCTGCAGGAAAATTTTATTAAAGCATCTCTTGAACAGGGTGCGAAATGTGGCTTCTTTTTCTATGCCACAAAGGGATCGGCCAGTGAGGCGATTCGGACTCTAAATGGACAGACTATTGCCAGGCCTCTTAAAGGTCTTTTATTTTTAAACCTTTATTTCATACAAAGCAATGTATATTTACTAGGTGTAATGTGTGTTTCTTTTGTTTGTGTATATTACAGAGCGTTGCCTTTTGTTAGTGTTAAGTGTGTGTCAAGGTGTTAGATTATAGTAGAACAGACTAGTGACAGAAGAGGGACAAAGACTAAGAGAACATAGAGACAGGACCTCTATAAAGGTATAGACAGAATAGAGACAGCAGCCAAGCTAGGACTTAAGAACAGCAATAAGACTAGACTCGGGTGTGGACACTAACGTGTTAGAGTTAGGACAAAAGAGGGACCGACCCGAGAACAGGGGCGGGTACATTAGGTCACGGAGAATACCGTGACGACGTAAACTAGAATAGAACTTTAGAGGGTAACGAGTACTAAGACAACAGTGCTGCGTGCAAACAGAACGGCACGCAGAGTTGTGGACACCACGAGGGAGTTTGACCACGTAGGCAAGCGACAACCTGAGCTGCTTCAGACAGCGACAAGACGGCCTTCCGACTGGACGTAGTGTTGTTCTGAAGCCATTATCTATTGTTGTGAACGCATGCGATGTTAACGAGAGAGTGATCATGTGTGATGATATGTATCTATATATTGTGTGACGAGTGGCGATTATTATATTGATGTGACATGCAAATAACGCCTTGTTTGATTGTCAGACTTGCCTGAAATAAATCCCGTGTAAAACATCTGTACGAGCTGTAGTTATATTTGAGGTACGGATGACGTTGCCTGATTGCGAGAAATCGCAAGACTGTGACAGGTAACGTGTAATGGTGTCAGAAGCTACGAACTGAACGCATGCCCAAATGCACACCTGAACGTTAGCAAAGCACGCTTAAATGTTAAATTGAGATTGCCAGCGGAGTGAAACGCTCGAATGAACGCAGTAGCGAAATATGTTGGAACGATTGATCGAGTGAGAACGAAAGATTGTGAAGTGCGCGGAATGACCTGTGAATGAACTGATTACCGTCGCCAGTGTGTAAACGAGTGATTATTGATCGAAGAAATTTAGAGCAGAGTGAAATGTAATGTAATGTTGTGATTCTAACTTGTGTTGTTAAAGACGTTTCAGCTGAAGGTCAAGCCTGAAGACATGACGACAAACAGAGACATTACGACATTTACAATTACACAAATTTAAACATAATAACCACATTTCAGTGTTCTGGCCAGGCAACTTGTGGTACATTTTGTGCATTTCGGTGTGATTTATTTACGCCAGATATTAATTGTTTGCGCTCTATACACCAGATTGTGCATGAAAATGTTTGTACCATCCAGCCGAGAGTAGCTATAGAAGCAGAGAAGATTTTTCCCCGAACGAAGAAAAGATCCTGATCATCGTCAACGATCAGATAAGTACACATAATTTTGACTTGCATTATAAAGTGGCATCTTTATTTTTCATTTTTCACTGTAAATTGACTATTATACAATTGATTATTATTGTATTTATGATAGTGCGTGAAAGATAAATAGTAACCATGTCGTCACTAAATGAACTTATAGAAGCAGGGAAAAGCCTAAATTACACTGGTAGAAAATTAGAACAATGGGTAGAGAAGAAATTTAAAGAATACACTGATAGACAAGCTGCAGCAGACAAAGAGGAAAGAGACAGAAAAGCTGCAATGGATACAGAGGAAAGAGACAGAAAAGCTGCAATGGATAAAGAGGAGGGGGACAGAAAAGCGGCAGCAGAGAGAGATGAAAGGGCGAAAGAATGGTTGCACCAGAAGGAGATCGCAGAGATAGCTGAAGGTACTAAATTGAAACAACAAGAGGTAGTTGAAACTAATAGATTGGAGCAAGTAGAAATTGAATCCCAAACACAAATAAAAATGAAAGAGCTCGAAATTGAGTCTCATGTTCAGATCGCTACAACTAAACTCAAAAGTAAAGAGGAAGAGAATAAGTTTGCCAGATATAAAGGGATCGTGAAGCCATTTTGCCAGGGCGATTCCATCTCAGCATGGTCAGAAAATGTAGAATACCAGCTAAAAGTCCAGGAAATACCAAAAGAGCACTGGGCGATGATCTACATGAAAAATCTATCCGGGGAGCCTTTAAAGGTAATAGAATCAATTCCCCAAGACCTTAGGAATAACTATGAATATATCCACCAAAGGGTAATACAGCATTTCCTATTAGACGCCCCAGGGTACCAAATCCAATTTTCAAAGCTAAAACCTTAGAGTAATCAAACATTCATCGATTACGTCTCGACAGTGCAGGACGTCTATAACAAATGGCTTAAGGCGGCTAAGATTAACAGTAATTACGATAAACTTAGAGATCTTATGATTATGGACAAGATCATCTCAACTATTCCCAGTCCATTTGCTAAGTTTTTGCAAGCAGTCAGACGTAGATTCTCTAGAACAGCTAGAAAAACGGGGGTCTGCATATTTTTCATCGAATAGAGATGTGTTCAAATCTGTGATCGAAGAAAGTGAAATTGTAGCAGCTGCTATGGGCAAACCACAAAAAACCTTATAAATTTAGGGAAAAGCAAAGGGGCAACCTACCAGAATGCCCATATTGCAAATTTCAACACCCACAATTTGCTATGTGCGATAAAAATCCTAATTGTCCATCACACTTAGAGATGATGATAAGGAAACAGCAAACTAAGAGAGAAACCTTTAGACGTGCTGTAAAATGATTTTTTCCATTGTTTTGGGCATTATTCCTCTGGCTGTACTGGAAGACAGAGGTTGAAAGCAGCGAATGCATTGCTAGTTGAGTCATCATCTGAGAGTGAGAGTGATGTGGAAGAGATGTGTGAGAATGATGAAAATGTAGTGGCAGCGATTGATATAATGAATTACAGTAAATGTACAACATGCCATCAGTTCCATGAGAACGGAATGCTTGAATGTGGGCACACAGTGCCGTTTTCTAGCGAAAACGCTAATGCAGCAGTAGCCTCCAGAGGCAGTTTAGAGTGCCACCACGGAATAGTCAATGACATGCCATGCAAACTCCTTCTCGATAGTGGCAGTACATTAATCGGTCTGAGAAAGGAATTGGCCAAACCAGAAGATTATATGGGATAATTTGTTAACTGCCATACTTTTTCAGGCAGCATAGAAAAGTACCCGTTAGCCAGAGCCAACATAAACACCCCTTTCTTGACTGGCACTTTCACGTGTGCAGGTTTTGAATAACCCTTGTACGGACTTGATAATCGGCTGTTTGCCACAGGTGAAGAAATGTACCACTGGAGAGATAGCAGCCTGGAGAGAAACCTTTCTAAATCAGGCTAATGCGATTACTAGGTCGAAAACTAGTAAAGAACAAGACGTGCTACAAACAGAAAGGTTACATCTAATTTCACCCAGTGGTACAGTGGACAACAATACCACACAAAAGTTTATACTAGCACAACGCGCAGATCCATCGATATCTCCTTATTTTAGATTTCTAGGTCAAAAACCCAAAATGACCAAAAATGCATCATGGGAGTTTAGACTTAAGAATTGTATTCCAACACGAACATACAAGAGAGACAACCTAGAAATCCAGCAAACGGTTCTTCCAACGAAACATCGTCAAACAATCTTACAAAGCGCTCACGATTCGCCGTTTGCTGGCCATATGGGATACGAAAAGACCAGAGCCAGAGTTTTAGCACATTTCTACTGGCCGAAATTTTTGTAACGACATAAAACAATATTGTCGATCTTGTACTATATGTCAGCACCTAGTTAAGAAAGGTAAACATGTCACAGCAGAGGTACAACCCACCATACTAGCCTCTAGACCTTTTGAGTGTGTTGCTGTGGACATAGTTGGACCACTTAATCATGTATCCAGTAAAGGAAATCGCTATATTTTAACTCTTGTTGATTTCTGTTCCCGGTGGCCAGAAGCTGTGGCCTTAAAATACATCAGTTCCAAAGATGTAGCTAACGTTTTTCTACACCTTTTCTCCCGCTTCGGATTCCCCAAAACCATCTTATCCGATCGGGGAACTCAGTTCATATCAGCTGCGACGCAAGCTTTTACAAAATTGCTAGGAATTAAGCAATATTTCACAAGCCCAATCCGACCAGCTGCGAATGGTATTGTGGAGAAGATTAACGGGGATCTAAAACATATGCTGGCGAAGGTAACAGCAGAGAACCCATCAGACTGGGATACACTGTTACCAACAGTGCTGTTTGCCTAGTCCGAGAAGTCCCGCAAGCAAGTACGGGCTTCTCACCATTTGAGTTAGTTTACGGGGCGAACCCAAGAGGACCCCTTCAAATCTACCATCAGATGATAACAGACACCTCAGACACTCCACAACCGTGATCACCGTACGAGGTAGTCACAGAGACACGTGATAAAATTATGAAAGTATGTCTCTTAGCTAAAACATCTTTGGAACACAAAGGTGAGATGTATCGCCATTATGCCAATAAAGGTGCAAAAACCTTGCAGCTTGAGCCCAATCAGGATGTATTGTTACTATTACCAGATAAGAGTGACCTGTTATTGACCTCATGGCAAGGGCCTTTTAATGTGGTGAGAAAGATGTCAGAGGTTGACTATGAGATATCCTTGAATAACAAACTCTAGATATTTCATATCAACATGTTAAAGCCTTATTACAGAAGACAGGAACAGGAGACAGAAGACCAACACAACGCAACCACACCAGTCAACCAGACTCCAGACAAACATATGACAAACACAATAGTGAACTATGTAGAAGACGAACATATTACAGCCACAGTTATCAACCAGACAGAAGAAGACGACTTTGAATTACCAGTACCGACTGTAGAAAGCACCACAACCATTAGCAACATACATCTAGGGCCAAAGATGACAGACGAACAGAAACAGCAGACAATAGCATTATTGACTGAGTACAAACAAATTTTTTCAGACACACCAGGTAGGACAGATAGGATACAACACTCCATTGTTCTCTTAGATGATACTCCAATCAAATGTCGACCTTACTCTATCCCTTTAAGCTATAGGGAAAATTTAGATAAGGAAATTCTTAGTCTAGAAGCCTGTGGGATAATCCAGAAATCCCAGTCTGAGTATTCATTTCCGATAGTCTTAGTCAAAAAGAAGGATTCCACCTTAAGACTCTGCATAGATTATAGGAAATTAAACACAATCACAAAAATTGATGCAGAGCCTATTCCGTCATGTGACGACCTCATATTGAACATGTCATCATCTATTATCTTTTCAAAACTTGACCTAACGAAAGGCTATTGGCAAATCCCGATGGATAGAAATTCCGTTCATCTTGCTGCTTTTGCAACACCTCTAGGTCTCTACGAGTGGCGTTTTCTTCCGTTTGGGCTTCGTAACGCACCTGCCACCTTTGTCCGCCTTACTAGGGAACTTCTGCATGGAGTCACAAATGTTCAGACATATACAGATGATATATGCATCCATACAACAGACTGGACAACACATCTACAAACTTTGAGACTCGTCTTCGAGAGAATAAAAATGTTTGGACTAACAGTCAAACCAACGAAAGTCGAGTTGGCATTGGAGGAGATAGATTTCCTTGGCCATACGATATCCAAGGGCCAGTTAAAAACAGACAACAAAATTATAACCAAAATCCTGAATCTCACTATTCCAACAACAAAGAAACAAGTAAGGAGCTTGCTGGGGTTAGTAAATTACTACAACAAATTTATCCCCAATTTGGCACAAATAACATGTGTATTTTCGGATTTGTTAAAATCTTCTGCAAAGATAAATGTGCAAGATGCTACTTTACTAAATGCTATGTCAGAATTAAAGTACCTTTTCAGTAATGTTCCTATCCTATGCTTACCTAATCCTAAGTTACAATATATCCTTAGATGTGACGCCAGTGTGACTACAATCTCTGGTGTACTGCTTCAAGAACATAAAAAGATCCTTCATCCAATCTTGTATGTCAGTCGCAAACTTACCACAGCTGAATCACGTTATGATGTCTCTCAACTGGAAGCTCTCGCAATCGTATATTGTATTACTAAGCTTCATAGATATTTGGCTGGAACTCACTTTGTCGTCGAGACCGACAACTCTCCGCTGTTAGTTATGGAGAAAGGCCTACCCAAAAATAACATAATTTATCGCTGGGCCTTAATTCTCCAAAATTATTCATTCTCCCTAAGACATATTAAAGGGAGCAACAATACCCTTGCAGATCTGCTCACGAGACCTTCAAACATTGAAGTGATGCAGAAAGGAGATGAAACACTGCCGCAGTTACCTGCAGTTACTACTAATTAGTTCATATAGAAACTGTGCTAGTAATGGTAAGACAGAATACACTGTGTAACATAAGTATCATTATGTGAACTTACCAAGAACTCTAGTAGTGCTTGAACGCATGAACAGTGTATTGATAGAGTCATCTAGTGCGTATAAACTGTGATACTATTGTGAACAGATTGTGACACGGTACATCGTCACGTAAGTTGCAGTGAAAATTGTATATAGACTATCGTAAGGAAGGACCAAGAGGAACGACACGTCGTGATCACCATCGCCTGGACCTACGATTAGTTAGATAGTTAGATTAGTATGTAACATGTCTATGTATGTAACATGTATGTATTATTGTTGTATAATATAATTTTAATGAAGCTGCACTAAAGCAATCTAGTGGTTCATCATAGTAGAAATAGTAGTAATAGAAGAACCACTAATACTCCAACTGAGAGATTATTTTAAACATCGATAGCAATAACCATCATTTAATTATGTTAGAAACCTTTACGATTAATGCTTAGATTTAGAAATGTAGATAGTATTTAGATTTAGACTAGTAAAATATAGTAAACAATTCTATAGCGAGACTACTACCGATGAAGCCAATTAAAACGGCGAGGTAATATACTTAGATTTAATTAGAAATGTAATAGATTAACTGTTAAATAAATTTAGGAATTTAGCCACTTGTGACTTTAGTACATTTAAGGGAACTAACACATTTCTCTTATAGAATGGTTAGTTAAATTAATTACCTTCCCTTAGAAACACCCATAAATTGATAGTTAGTTAATTATATACCCATATTTAATAACAGTTATTATTTAGTGTAGTTAGTTTAAATTACCTTATTTATTACACCCATCATTTAGTTAAATAGGTTAAGTACATTATTTACTTTAGTAACATCCTTTATTTATTAAATAACATCTTTGTTTTACTTAATATCATAAATTAACAATTTAGTTAACTTATTTCCCCTTAGTAGTTATTTACTTTAGTTTAGATTAAATACCTTAGTTAATAGAATTAGACATCATCCCGTACAATGATAGTGATGCTAGTAATCATCAGTCTAGTGACTGATCAAACCGATTATCCATTAGAATAGTTAAAGATAGGTAGATTTAGTTAGTTTCTTTTGTATTGCCGTAAGCAATACATTTAAACTTGTAAATAACAAGGTGATACATAAAACGACTTTATTTCGGCTCAATATTGTTTAACACGAGCCCAATTTTATGTCAATGACAAAACATTTTTAAAATTGACAATGTATGAATGAGTGAATGCGAGATGAGTATACGGACGAATGAAAGAAGTAAAAATATGAGTGTGAACAGTGGTGCATTTTTTCGCACACACGTGTTTTTATGACTTGTCCGCGTCTTCTGTGTAAACCATGTGAAGTGTGTATTTTTATGTGTGTCATAGCCACTAATGCATTACAGTAATGGTTGTTTTCTAGGATCCCAGATCGGCGAAGTACGTCATAAATTAAGCAAAAGGCATTACTTTGTGACGGACATTAACCTACCTGTGATGCTTGAAGACCTAAATACATCAATTATAGACATATAGTTATGTTTCTAATTGCAACACATATAAAGTAAATATTTACACGCATACAAACAGGAATACAAACAGGTAAATATACAAACAGCAGTTGATTTTCAAAGGGGCGGAACACTGAATCAGGGGACACTACAGACTTAGAATAAGTGGAAGGGCGAGTTGAATATTTATCCACAAGCGGAAGCGAGATAGGCGAATATCAGCATACACAAAACTAAGAAGAGAAGTGAAAGTACATTTCACGGGAGCCATGAATTATATATTCATGTATTGCATCCGTAATAGGAGCAATTTATCTTGGGATATCTGTGAATCGGTATTTTGAGGGGCATTAGTTTGTTAAACGCGCCCTGGTTCAACACAGCTCCCAAGAGTGTAATGTAATGACTCTTGCTTAGAGTGGAGATGTGTTAAGCTGATCTAAAACCAGTGGTTAGATACAGCAACTTGTGACCAGACTTATTTGAGGCAGAAGTGTACCTTATGATAGAGCAGTGAACCCCTTGACTAAATTAGATCAGACTAATTTTATATGCTACGACGACATTGCGTCACACCTACTACATTAATCTGGTGACGCAATACGAGGGACGACGAGAGCATGTCAAGGTGTTAGATTATAGTAGAACAGACTAGTGACAGAAGAGGGGCAAAGACTAAGAGGACATAGAGACAGGACCTCTATAAAGGTATAGACAGAATAGAGACAGCACCCAAGCTAGGACTTAAGAACTAGCAATAAGACTAGACTCGGGTGGGGACACTAACGTGATAGAGTTAGGACAACAGAGGGACCGACCCGAGAACAGGGGCGGGTACATTAGGTCACGGGGAATACCGTGACGACGTAAACTAGAATAGAACTTTAGAGGGTAACGAGTACTAAGACAACAGTGCTGCGTGCAAACAGAACGGCACGCAGAGTTGTGGACACCACGAGGGAGTTTGACCACGTAGGCAAGCGACAAACTGAGCTGCTTCAGACAGCGACAAGACGGCCTTCCGACTGGACGTAGTGTTGTTCTGAAGCCATTATCTATTGTTGTGAACGCATGCGATGTTAACGAGAGAGTGATCATGTGTGATGATATGTATCTATATATTGTGTGACGAGTGGCGATCATTATATTGATGTGACAGGCAAATAACGCCTTGTTTGATTGTCAGGCTTGCCTGGAATAAATTCCGTGTAAAACATCTGTACGAGCTGTAGTTATATTTGAGGTACGGATGACGTTGCCTGATTGCGAGTAAACGCAAGACTGTGACAGTGTGACATTGTGAATAAAACAAAACATACATATATACAGTTATGATAATATGACATTTATGGCATAGTGCATGTAGATACACATTCCTTGCATACGGTTCACTTCCACTCCCACAAGCGGAATGCATGAAACACTTGTCCATCTCTCTCTCTCTCTCTCTCTCTCTCTCTCTCTCTCTCTCTCTCTCTCTCTCTCTCTCTCTCTCTCTCTCTCTCTCTCTCTCTCTCTCTCTCTCTCTCTCACACACACACACACACACACACACACACACACAAAATCTCGTGCTTTCTGGAGACCGCAGTACATTAACTGCCCCGCGCTTGGACAATAAACTTTAAACTATCATTTCCATTAAAATGTGGCTTCTTTGTAATTTCTGGGTCATTTAGCTACCGAGATGAAGGTCGTTGGTGTTGTTGCCTGATGACAAATTACAGGGTGACGCTCTAGTCCATGATACCTTTTGTTTTAGAGGACAAGAATCAGGGATTTATTACTAGCATTTAGAGTCCATGGCCTGTCCCCAGGGAGATAATTGGTCCAAAATTGTGATAGTATCTGGGTTTCATATACAATGGGAAGGACTTAAAACCTGGCCACTAAAAGCCACCTTAGCTTACTGGGTACTTAAAGGGCTCATTCAATTTGTTTATACATGGTGGTGCATATTTTTCTTTTGAAACATATCATTACCATATAACATCATTTTAATACTTGAGATATCGCCTTGGTTTAAAGTCTGCTACACGCACGCGCGCACACACACACACACACACACACACACACTCATACACATGCGCGTGCAAATTCATGCACCAAACACACACGCACACACACCTGCATCCACACACAGACGCATACACATGTTACTGCCAACGGCACAGACATCCATCCACTATATGTTTCATGTTGCACATTCAAATATAACAATGGGATAGTTAACAATAATAGTAGCAGTAATGCCGGTCTCTCTGGCTGAGGGGTTACAACACTTTCTCCTGCTGCGGGATTTGCTGAGGAGGGGATCCGAGCACTTATGGACTGAATGATGCAATGAGGATGATCTGTCGACTAACTAACTAACACTTTCTCCGTAATCCCGTTTATCACGCAGATTCTCGTAGCAGGGCGAGAACTAGGAGCGGTTCGACCCCGCTGGTGACTTGCGGGATACTGAGCCGGCCGCTCAGAAAGCAATGGCAAACTACTGAGCGTAATCTTGCCAAGAAATCAACAGTCAGCTGAAAGATGCCGCTGTTGACAGCAATGTCCTGTAAAGGATATGCAAAAATAAAAAAAAGCAGTAATAATAGTATATTCCGACCTTAAAGGCCTTTCAAAAATTAACTTTTAATAACATTGCTATATGACGTCGAATATAGAACGTCGAATGTAATACGGAGTTAAATTGTAAATATGCGTTATAAAGTTTTCTCTTTTATAAAATGTTGCCAATATTTCTATAGTGCTTTCATAATTCACTTAACTTTTACTTTATCTCAACAGAATTTATAAAACTATATTAAAATGTATAAAAATTTTAGACACATTTAGAGAAATTATTTATTTATTTAAATACAATTGTATATTTTTAATAATGAAGGTTATTTCCCTTTGAAGCCAACTCTTATATTGTTATGTACCTTATAATATATTAATTATGTGCACTCAATGAGTATGCTGAGGAAGATAGAGATAGTGGAAAGGGGGGGGGGGGGGTCCGAAGAGAGTGGCTGCTGTCTCTGGAGCAGTCTCGGCTGGCAAAGATTCGTTTCATCTTCGTTCCAGGGCATGCGGATGTACAAGGGAATGAGCAGGCTGACAGGTTTGCAGGTAGGGCTACTGTGGAAGGCGGACAAGCCATGGACCAGGCAAACATTCTGAATACTCTACGAGAAGAAAGTCGTTTACGAGAACAAAGCAATGACTGGGAATCTACAACTATGGTCAGGCTGCGAGAGCAGCAAGTTAAAAGAGGCGTGGGCAAACAAGAACACTACGCAGGAAGCCAAAGAAGAGTAATAAACCAACACTGAACTGGTGTCGTTAGCCGCTACACGCTGCGGGATTTGCTGAGGAGGGTATCCGAGCACTTATGGACTGAATGGTTCGATGTTACAATGAGGATGATCTGTCGACTAACTAACTAATTTTGTGTGTTCCTGTTAATTTATTTACTTTTTATACACCTTTTAGTTTATACAAACCAATGTGTATTTACTATGTGTAATGTGTGTTTCTTTTGTTTGTGTATATCACAAAACGTTGCTGTTTGTTACTGTTAAGTGGCACATGTGCGAATAAAACAAACACATTCGTATTCATATATGCTATTATACCACTTATAAAATTAAGGCATCAAATTACAGGGAGACGCTCTAGTGGCGTGTAAATGTCAAGGAAACTTTTTCTTTGGGACACAAGAAGTGGAGATATAACATCCCCACAATATTGCTGCCAAGAATACCCTCTTGAAACATCTATCCATTCTCCGGGCGGACTCGACCACTCGTGATGTCTTCTCAGAGGCCCCTGTGGTGGCGTATAAGCGGGATCGTAACCTCAGGGATGTACTGGTCCATAGCAGGCTACCCCAACCCCACCAGTCTCTTCCTGGCACGGTGGCTTGTCTTCGAACGCGTTGCAAGACCTGTCCATACGTACTTCAAACCCAGAGTCTTACATTCCCTAAGACGACCTTCCACATCCGTGAGGGTTTCTCATGCATCAGTCGCAACGTTATCTATGTGATTACCTGCACACGTTGCGATATGAGATATGCCGGCGAGACAGGGTTACGTCTTGGGGACAGATTTAGACAACATCTTTCTGATATCACCAGCGGCGCCCAGAAACCAGTACCCATGCATTTCAACAGTCCTGACCACCATGGCGTAGCCGACATACAGGTCACGGCCATCAAATCATGCGCATCCCACGAACGGGATCGGAAGACATTGGAACACCGTCTCATCTTCCAGTTGGGCACACTCTCCCCTCACGGCCTTAATGTCCAACACAGCTTAATTTAACACCCTACCCCACCCCTCCCACCCCCTAGCTTACAGTCCACCATCTAGGTACGTGCAGGTCCTTTATAGGACATTACAGTCAACTTTCTTGGCAGGTTTGCGTTCGGTGTTTTGCCATCGTTTTCTGAACGACCGCCACTCATGCCCCTCTGTGTGGACCAACACTATGTAGTTTTCCGCAGCGGTGTTTCGAGCGCTTAACGAGAATTGCTAATTGTCAACTGCGTCCGCGACATCTTTGCCGGTCTTAATTTCACTTTTCCGCACACATGGGCGCTTCTCCACCCCACTCCCCTCCCGCTTGACCTTTGACCCGTGTACCATACATCCGGTCTATTAATCCACTGGAGCCCTACGCGTGTCAGTCTTTCCAAGCACGGACACAGAATCAGATGAGTACATTTTATTAGTTTAATAGTTTAATATTGTCATAGTGTGTTTCATGTAGGTTTGTGTTGGTTTGTATTTGTTTGTCCTGTGCTGACGAAGGCTTTGGCCGCAACGTCCAATTTGTCTCTTGTAGTCGTGTTTAAGTAAAGCTCACAATCTACTTCTCGTTTTTTTTTTTTTGGGGTGATTCATTCATTGCAGATTTTTAACTAGCAATTAGAGCCCGTAACATGTGCCCCGGGAGATAATGGGTCCAAGATATCAAACTTTTCCTTGTGATAGTGTCTGGGGTCACATAAAATAGACAGACTTAATCCTGCCCACGACAATTCCCTTAGTTTACTAGGTACCTAAAGCACTCATTTAATCTATATATACACGATGATCTATATTCTTTTCCTTTCAAACATATCATTACCATATAGCATCATTGTAATAGTTGAGATATCGCCTTGATTTAAAGGCTGCCACACACACACGCGCGCGCGCACACACACACACACACACACACACACACACGTATGTGCTTTCAGCAAAACATTTGAGTACTTAGGTTGGAAAAAAAAAGACGTCAATGTGCTAGATTACGCGGACACTTTGATTAGGTTTCTTATCTCTCATTGACTGTCAACATGGCGGTCCAAGTCAGTAGCTCCTTTGTTGGCAACGGACAAGTATAGTGCTTCCATATTGACGTGGATAGGCCTTAGGTTCATACCAGAATACGATCAGCGTTGCCAGTAGTGGGTTGTGCTCAATATTTAAAATTCAATTCCCGAAATAACCAAATTAATCAATTTGATTATTGCTCATTGGATTTAGGAGGCCTGGTGTTCCTTGCCAGTGAGAAGTCCTGATCGTTTCGGGTCCACATCGATTGACGGACGTCAATCGCGGCGATTGGGCAATCTTGAGCATAGCCTACGATGGGTGACGTTGTGATATTCTGTTATGATAATTTGGCTGTGTGTCCAACGTGTGCCGCGTGGTTACACACCCGCTTCACACGCCAGTGATCCGGGGCTTGTTTCCGGATCCGGTCAGGGATATGCACTACTGACGAGCTCAAACGAGGGCGAAACTCGAGTATAGTGCTTCCATATTGACGTGGATAGGCCTTAGGTTCATACCAGAATACGATCAGCGTTGCCAGTAGTGGGTTGTGCTCGATATTTAATATACAGGCATTGTTAGTGTTGTCGAATAGAGGAACAGTTAGATTCAAACTATACAAATAATTGATGTGTCACATTAGGTATAAATAGGAAAATTAAATAAATATTATTAAGCAATGGGGTTTAATAAAGAATGTAAACACACGGTAGAGTGTTGATACATTGTAAGTTGTAACAACAATACATAAAAGATGATAACATAAAATATTTAAAAAGCCGGACATTGTAAAGGCTTTTAGCTTTGCCTGCCGGACGGAGGACATTATTAGGTTAAAAAGAAGGACATGTCCTCTCATAGCCAGACGTCTGGCAACCCTACACCTAACTGATAATTGTTGCTCTCACGTGTAGTGTGATCGCAGGTGTCAACCCAACCGAAGTGCAATTGAAGGGCCTCAAACTAGGAGCACCACCTGTTGCGTGTGTGTGTGTGTGTGCGCGCGCGTGCGTTTGCGTGTGTGCGTGTATAGTTTAAGAATTCCCCCCCCCCCCTCTAAGTTACAGTTCATTAGACTTATTTAACAATGACGATTATTACACTTGTTGGCATTTTGAAATAGAAGGCCTAATACAGGGTGAAGCTTCATAAACCTCGTTTTGATCTCTGCTGTCGTTATTACACGAACGAGCCCTACTGCTACCTTTCCGCCTGCCTGTTATCTTCCTTTAGCATCATCACGATGCCCAGAATTCACAACTCTTGTCACTAACAGCATCATCTAACTCAGCTTCGCTGCTATTGCCACGTTAAAATACTTCTTAGAAACACCATTTCATTATGTCCTCTCCGTTTTGTGATGAAATTTGTTTGTTAATGTCGATCTTTAATGTTTATATTGAATCAAAAGCTGTCCAATCAAATGTTGAAAATCTTCACATTCTGAGAACATACATTAGACATTTGTTCGTCCGTTCGTTTGAGAAAAAAAATATTCGACCTCGTTCAATCTGCCTTATGCTGTGTTGATTATATTTGAGGTACGTGTTTTGCAGTCCTATATTTTTTCGCTTTGCGTTGTTTAAATTCTGTTTTCTCGTGTGGTAGATATCATGTCTGTGATGTCAGCTGGTGAGGTTTCTGTTGTGTTCCTAAGTCTGTCATGACGGCTCCATGCGACTCCGGGCGTAGCCCTTAGCAAGACTCGTCCGTTGGTGTTGTTCCTTTCTTTCTTCTTCAATCTCTTGGAAAGTCAGTCTTATCTCCGCCATCAGCTTGCCATTCGTCTCCGGAATTTTTGTAAGGGTAGACACTGGCTTACCTTTAAACTTGTTGGACTTTATAGATGGTCTGTTGTCTGCGATCTGTGTGATTCTTTGGCTTTTGCTGGCTTCTTCCCGTCCAGCTTCCTCTTTTTTTAAATTGTTCTTGTGTTCTCTTTCGGCATGTGTTGTATGCAGTATCTGTTCGTTTTCTTGTTTGATGTGGGCCATGCCTGCCACCTGTAGCTGGATTCTGCGCTGAGTTTATTGAACATGTATTCCAAAGCCTTTTAAGGCCGAACAAACATTATTTTGCTACTAGGAATACACAATACATGACATTAAATGTATAAAACATTAAATGTAATATCGAGTTAGAATTTCATCCATCCATCATGTGCCATGCCGGTAAGCGTGGGCGGTCATGTTTTGCCATCTCACTCGATCACCAGAGTCGTGGATTTCATAATGAAATTTAAAATTTTCACACAAGTAAAATAATGCGATTCATTTTACAGAAATGTAAAGTAGAAAACATTTTTGTATCCATTATTTATAGAGCGTATATCTGTCGCTAATTTGTATAAACTTTGAATAAAGATTAGATAAATAATATTACCCTTTAAATCACGTAGTATATTTCGACAGCATAAAGTAATGTTCATTGAAATAACTGTTATGTTGTTATGTCCCTTGCCAATATATTAATAGGCGCGTGTTACTTTAAATGTGTTGTGCGGTCAAGCCGTATGTCTCACACTCTGAAGGTTGTGGGTTCGATTCCGGGCTACGTCTTTCTGTTCACAAATGCATTTTTCTCGATGACTACTGCAGCTACGGAGTTCGTGCTTTGTGTGATGCTTTCTGCAGGCCGCTCTGCGGAAAGAGACGGGACCCCATAAGATAAAACATTGAGCAATGAAGCCGATCCTCTCGACTTTTAAAACCTTTTCTTTCTTTCAATAAACCTGTTAGTTCATACAAACAAGGTGTAATGTGTGTTTCTTTTGTTTGTGTATACCAAACCTCATGTTGGAGGTTACCGCTTGAAATTGATGGATATCTTCAATCAACAAAATAGTTCTTCACTTCAGATAAGAATGATTGATTTTGTCATCTTGAATAAATGTTGCTTCAGATGTGATATATTCTTGAGAATAATTGATAGCGCCAACCAACAATTAGTTCTTCAATTCAGACAAGACATATTGATTCAATCATCTTGAATAAATGTTGATTCAAATGTGATATATTCTTTGGAATGATTGATAGCTCCAACCAACAATTAGGAAGGATCTACAAATTCAGAACACACTTTTGATTACTTGTCGTAGGTAGTGTTCATTTTCAGATGATATCTACACATTACAATGATATATCGGAACACTCTCTCAGTTTAGAGGAGATGCTTATCAAATGGCGTCTGTGCACACATTGAGAGGTTTCTAGAAGAGAGGGCGGGTCTTCCGGTAAAGTTCTCGGGGTTTTGAGAATATACGAAATGATTATGTGGTTGTTTCGGGATTTGAAATTTAAATATTGAGCACAACCCACTACTGGCAACGCCGATCGCATTCTGGTATGAACCTAAGGCCTATCCACGTCAATATGGAAGCACTATACTCGAGTTTCGCCCTCGTTTGAGCTCGTCAGTAGTGCATATCCCTGACCGGATCCGGAAACAGTCGCGGATCACGCGTGTGAAGCGGGTGTGTAACCACGCGTCACACACTGGACACACCAAATTATCACAACAGAACATCACAACGCACCCATCGTAGGCTATGCTCAAGATTGCCCAATCGCCGCGACCGACGTCCGTAAATCGATGGGACCCGAACGATCAGGACTTTTCACTGGCAAGGAACACCAGGCCTCCTAAATCCAGTGAGCAATAATCAATTGATTATGTGGTTGTTTCGGGATTTGAAATTTAAATATTGAGCACAACCCACTACTGGCAACGCCGATCGCATTCTGGTATGAACCTAAGGCCTATCCACGTCAATATGGAAGCACTATACTCGAGTTTCGCCCTCGTTTGAGCTCGTCAGTAGTGCATATCCCTGACCGGATCCGGAAACAGTCCCGTATCACGCGTGTGAAGCGGGTGTGTAACCCTCAAACGAGGGCGAAACTCGAGTATAGTGCTTCCATATTGACGTGGATAGGCCTTAGGTTCATACCAGAATGCGATCGGCGTTGCCAGTAGTGGGTTGTGCTCAATATTTAAATATACGAAATCTTCAGAATTCACATAATCTCTGTGATTTCAGTGTAGCTCTCCCCTGATTACCAATATTCTGTTCTACCCCATTTATTGCGTGCAAAGAAAGAAAGACCCCTTTCTCGAATTAAAGTAGAGCATTATTGAACCTTCTAGAAAGACGTAGGAGAACGTGGTTTCCTCTCAATTGAATATTAGGTCACGAAGTACCCTCATTTGCTTCTTCTATGTCACACCGTTTTGGTCATTTTTAAGGATGGAGAGAGAGAGAGAGAGAGAGAGAGAGAGAGAGAGAGAGAGAGAGAGAGAGAGAGAGAGAGAGAGAGAGAGAGAGAGAGAGAGAGAGAGAGAGAGAGAGAGAGAGACAGCAAGGCAATTTCGTCACAGCCCTGATAATGTGCTTCCGCATTGTTTAGTTTTGTAAGATCTATTCGTTTTTGTTCTTTTATTATAATACTAGCTGACCCGGCCCGGCTTCGCCCAGTCCTTTTTGGGGAGCATCTCATTTAATTCATATAAGTAGTCATATAAGTTCCCGTTCCCGTTACCGACTGTCTGTCTGTCTGTCTGTCTGTCTGTCTGTCTGTCTGACCCGGCCCGTCTTCGCCCAGACCCTGATGGGGAGCATCTCATTTAATTCATATAAGTAGTCATATAAGTTCCCGTTCCGACTATCTATCTGTCTGACTGTCTGACCCGGCCTGGCATCGCCCAATACCTGGTGGGGAGCATCTCATTTAATTCATATAAGTAGTCATATAAGTTCCCGTTCCCGACTGTCTGTCTGTCTGTCTGTCTGTCTGTCTATCTATCTATCTATCTATCTGTCTGTCTGTCTGACCCGGCCCAGCCCATGGTGGAGAGCATCTCATTTAAATTATATAAGTAGTCATATAAGATCCCGTTCCCGACTATCTGTCTGACTGTCTGTCTGTCTTGGGTAAATGTAGGAGGGAGGAGGAAGAGGGAGGTGGAGGAGGGAAGAGGAGGGAGGAGGAGGGAGGAGACAGGAGGAGTAGGGAGGAATAGGAGGGAGGAGGAGGGATTAGGAGGAGGGAGGAGTAGGGTGGAGGAGGAGGCGAGGAGGAGGGAGGAGGAAGAGGGAGGAGGAGGGAGAAGGAGGGAGGAGGAGAACGCAGGAGGAGAAGGGAGCAGGAGGAGGAGAGGAAGGAGGAGGGAGAGGGAGGAGGAGGGAGGAGGAGAGAGTAGGAGGAGGGAGGAGGCGGAGGGAGAAGGAAGAGGGAGGAGGGAGAAGGAGGAGAAGGAGGGGGAGGAGGAGGAGGGAAGAGGAGGAGGGGAGGAGGAGGAGGGAGGAGAGGAATGTGAAGGGAGGAGGAGGGAGGAGGTAGAGGAGGAGGAGGAGGAGGGAGGCGGAGAGAGGAGGAGGAGGGAGGAGGAGGAAGAGGGAGGAGGAGGAATGTGAAGGGAGGAGGAGGGAGGAGGTAGAGGGAGGAGGAGGAGGAGGTAGAGGGAGGAGGAGGAGGAGGAGGAGGGAGGAGGCGGAGAGGGAGGAGGAGGAAGGAGGAGGGGAGGAGGAGGGAGGAGGAAGAAGGAGGAGGAGGGAGGAGGAGTGATGAGGAGGAGGGAGGAGGAGGAGGGAGGAGGAGAGAGGAGGAGGGATGAGGAGGAGGAGGAGGAAGAGGAGGAGGAATGTGAAGGGAGGAGGAGGGAGGAGGTAGAGGGAGGAGGAGGAGGGAGGAGTGAGGAGGAGGAGGAGAGGAAGGAGGAGGGTGAGGAGGGAGGAAGAAGGAGGAGGAGGGAGAAGGAGGGATGAGGAGGAGGAGGAGGAGGAGGAATGTGAAGGGAGGAGGAGGTAGAGGAGGAGGAGGAGGGAGGAGGAGAAGGGAGGAGGAGGGATGAGGAGGAGGGAGGAGGAGGAAGAGGGAGGAGGAGGAATGTGAAGGGAGGAGGAGGGAGGAGGTAGAGGGAGGAGGAGGAGGGAGGAGGAGGGATGAGGAAGAGGAGGGAGGAGGAGGAAGAGGGAGGAGGAGGAATGTGAAGGGAGGAGGAGGGATAGGGAGGAGGGGGAGGGGAAGAGGAAGAGGGTAGGAGGAAGAGTGGAGAGGAGGAGGGGGGAGGGAGGAAAGGAGGAGGAGGAGGAGAGAGGAGGAGGAGGGAGGAGGAGGAAGAGGGTGGAGGAGGGAGGAGAAGGAAGGAGGAGGAAGAAGGAGGAGGAAGAGGGAGGAGAAGGATGGAGGAGGGAGAGGGAGGAAGAGGTAGGAGGAGGAAGAGGAAGGAGGAGGAAGAGGGAGGAGGAGGAAGAGGGAGGAGGGAGAGGGAGGAGGGGAAGAGGAAGAGGGTAGGAGGAGGAGGAGGGGAGAGGAGGAGAAGAAGGGAGAAGGAGGGAGGAGGAGAAGGAGGAGGAGGAGGAGGAGGGAGAGGAGGAGGGAGGAGGCAGAGGGAGAAGAAGGAAGGAGGAGGAGGAAGGAGGGAGAGGAAAGAGGGAGAATGAGGAGGGGAGGAAGGAAAGGGAGGTGGAAGAGGAGGAGGAGGAGGAGGAAAGAGGTAGGGGGAGGAGGAGGTAGAGGGAGGAGGAGGAGGAAGGAAAGGGAGGAGGAAGAGGAGGAGAAGGGAGGAGGAGGGTGGAGGGAGGAGGAGGAGGTAGAGGGAGGAGGTAGGAGGAGGAAGAGGGAAGAGGGAGAAGGAGGAGGGAGGATGATGAGGGAGAAGGAGGCAGGAGGAGGAGGAGTGAGGCAGGATGAGGAGGAGGGATGAGGAGGAGGGAAGATGAGGGAGGAGGGGGAGGAGGCGGAGGGAGTAGGAGGGAGGAGGATGGAGGAGGAGGGGAGAGGAAGAGGGAGAAGGAAGAGGGAGAAGGAGGAGGGAGGAGGAGGGAGAGGGATGAGAGGGAGGAGGAAGAGGAGGAGGGTGGAGGGAGGAGGTAGAGGGAGGAGAAGAGTGGAGGAGAGAGTTCGCCATTCCGAATTCATACTCGTCTAGTTCTTCCCTTCTACACGACTGTAGATAACTTCCTTACACATAAAAAGATGAATTGTTATTGATATTGCCGTGGCATGGAGGAATATCAGCAGCAGAATTGATCTAAAAAACCAAAGACTGAGATCTACGGAGAGCCATGAACGCCTACGCCAGCCGGCACGGCACTTGATGATGATGATTGCCGTGTGACGATTCTGTGTAGTCACGTCATTTTCTTCCCTTCCCCTAGCGTTTTGGTTCGGGGATTCTTTCATCATCATCATCATATATTTACGTACGTATTTTGGGAGGGGGAGGAGGGAGGAGGAGGAAGAAGAAAAAAAAACTATGACAGTTGACAGCTCTGGAATGAAAGGAAGGCGTGTAGAAAATTTCATCTCAATCGGATGGGCCGTTCGCGAACAAATAAAGGACATACATATTTACATACATACATATATATATACATACACTTTGTTTTATAGATATAGATAATGCTAATCTATTTTGCTCTGGATATATGATAATGTTAACTATGTGGCTGATTCTAAGTGCTTGTATTTTTGATTGATATCCTGAAGTGCTATTCATCCTTGTTTCCTGTCCTGTATGAGTTTTTTTTTTTTTTTTTTCCGTTTGCTTTAGGCTGTGTATTGTCTTGTTAAGGATAAATCGTCTGATTTGTTTATTTATGTCTTTGATTGACTGTTTCAAAAGAATCATCTTGATCTTCGTTCTTATCACTTGTGTCGGTGTCTACAAAGAGAGTGTCTGGTATGCTGTATGTGTCTTCTTCGTCTTGTATTTGTTTCTCCTCTTGTTATTATTGTTCAGTTTCCTTTGTCTTGCCTATAGTGTCTTTGACTTTTTCTTTCTTTTATGGTATGTATCTAGTCGGTGATATGATAGATCGTCTGTTTCTGTGTCACCGCTGTGTGTTGACTGCAGTAATCTTCTGTCAGCGCATGTTCTCTTCATTGGATTGCTGACGATTTGAAAACCTTCAGAGTCTTTATTCTTTGCATTCTTTTCTTGTGTGTTTCTGTCTTTTTGTGTGTTGATTTGACTATTGAAAGCTTGTGTCAGTTCAGTTTTGTTTCTGTGGAGGAGTTTCTCTTACGAGTGGCGGGAGATCTTCTTGGCTTTGTACACCAGTTGCTGCTGCTGATGGTGTCATCGGTGGTCGTCTACTAGGACATTTATTTGCCCAGTGGTTGTCTTTGCGACACGCCGGCATTGTGATATTCACTCTGTGATTATTGTTCGTCATACCAGGAGTGTAGATCCGTATATAATGGGGATTTCCTTTTTTGGATTGCAGAGTGCATCCCACTTGCCAGCCCCATTCTTTACCCTGAAAACCTCAGTCTTGTCATTCCCTGTAATATTGTGCATCAATTTTTTAACTCTTGCGGGAGCAATCGTGGCAGGTAACCAGTGAATGGTCAGTCTATCTATTCTCTAAGTGCTCTAGAGATATGTCTATTCCTAGGCTTGTGAGAGAAAACTTTCTACCGTGTTACTTTTCATACACGGCTTTATGAGCCTCTGCTGACAGATGGAAGTACCACCTAGTGAGAACCTCGAATCTATACAGGTCGATGATTCCCCCAAAAGGCACACCTCCTGGACCAGTTAGGGCACTCATAATAAGTGCAAGTGTTGCTTACCCCAGCACCAGTAATGGAACACACTATCGTTCCCGGCTGGTGAAGTTTCTGGTCGTTAGTCGTTTGATAGGACTGCAAATGCAGTTATATTGGAATACATCTTGGCAATTTGTTATTTTCGTTAATAATAATTCCAGAGAAAATTCAGAATATCAACTCCAAAGGATAACGGACTACAAAATCCAGAACACGACTTGTTACCAATCTAGAATTTGACACGCGTGTACCTGCAAAAATGATATTTACACTTGATATATCGTAAACTTATTTATTAGAGTCATTATTCGTAGACAGTCAAATTTTTTTTGGGCAGGTTATGAGAAGAAATGAATTGGAGAACTTGGTGACGACTGGCAAGATCGTAGGGAAAAGACCAAGGAGAAGACCAAGAAGTCGAAAGTCGCTTAAAATTCGACAGGGTCGACTTTATTGCACCGGGTTTTATCCCATTTGGCTCGGTCTCTTTCCGCAGCACGGAAAGCGTCACAGAAAGCACGAACTCCGTAGCTTTTAGCGACGACCCACAGGAGTCTCCGAAACATTTAACTCGTAAACCGAAGGGTGCGGCCCGGAATCGAACCCACAACCTTCGGAGTGCGAGTTAAACGACTTGACCACTTCGCCACAGAGACTCCCTTAAGTCAAAGGCAACAATAGAAGACCAGAGGGCGGGTCAGCTGTTTAAGAACTGACCTCGTTAGACCTCGCGGCCTCATAGAGGAGTTCCCGCATAAGCTCCCGAGAGCTGTGAATCATGCACAGGTACCCCTTGGAGACCGAGAAGTAAACACCTGGATGGCTTAGCCAAGTGGTATGGAGCTGATCCACGACGCTGGTGATCGAGTGAGATGGCAGAACATGACCGCCCACGCATATCGGCATGACACGTGATGGATGGATATCGTTGCTAGAAACCAGGCCTCTTAAATGTTTTTGATGGTGAAGAGATAAATATTTATTGCATAAAATAGGTGTTTGTTTTTGTAAATATTCATTCATTCATTCATTCATTCATTCATTCATTCATTCACTCATTAATTAATTAATTAATTAATTAATTCCGTAGCATGTCATTTGCAGAACCTCGCTACCATAACAACCTTCCGAAAAACCTCTCTATCATAAGCAAGATGTCCCGCGTTCGATACATCCATCTGGAAATCATCCGCCACATCCTGCACCCATCTTCTCTTTGGCCTTCCTCTTCCTGTCTTCCCAGGCATATACCCCTCCATTATTGTTCTCTCCAAACTTCGTGACGTTTCAAGTGACCAAAATATTTCAATTTTCTTTGTTTTATTGTTTTTAATAGCCAACCTTCTCTAATATTCAGCCCTTGAAGTACTGATGTATTTGTTCTCTTCTTTACCCAAGATATTCTTAGAACCCGTCTATAACATTTATATTCAAAGGCATTTGTGCGCTGTTCAGCTTGTTTAGTAAGTGTCCAGGTCTCACAGGCAATATGTAAATATACATACAAAATGCAAAACATAGCGCCTCCGCTTAAGTTACAGCTATATGTTTCAGTTAGTAGCATCCCAGTTCTGTAACATTGTATCGGTGATAGCTAGGTAGGCACTGTTGGTAAATCCTCAGATTTGCTCTATTAATGAGTAATTTCTGGAGGCAGACTATTTCTCGATATGCTGGTCATATTTGCTGGTCACGACTCTAGTGATCGAGTGAGATGGCAGAACATGACCGCCCACGCTTACCGGCATGGCACATGATGGATGGATGGATGGTCATATTTCCATCCTTTACAGCCTATTTTATTTCGTGGCCTCCCATTCTTCCTTGGGTAGGGTGGGAATTTGGTAGCGGTGCATCCTGGAGCTTAATTTTCTACTAGAAGACATAACAAGACAGCTCAGGAAGAACTACAATTCACCAGGCTAACTATTATATATCCTAACAACATAACAGAACAGGAAGCTCTCGAAAAAATTTATCAATGTGTAGCCACCAAGAATATTTCGACCTTCAAAGATAAACCAACACAAGACGACCATGCCACGTGGCCAAGCCACCCAGGTACTGATTCTGATAGATGCACCAGTCCGCAATGTTCGGTGCGTTGTAGGGACATCATAAATAGTTTTGTATGCCCGCCAGGAGGTGCACAACATCTACAGCATATTGATATTATCAATTGTGGACCATATCCCAACAATAATGTTGGTGTTGGTTATTCTAATTCGCCTATGGAAAACAGTCACGTGATGCAGCTGGGTATGGGCACAGAGAGCGTGTGCCATACTGCAGCATTCCTTTTCCACTACCACAGCCCACGGTGCCTGAGGATGGAAGGAACATGGCTCAAAGAATCTGTATTATTTGTCAGCCTTATTTTTTTTTTATTGCTCCTCTCCACGGAAATCTTTAGTAAAATTTTTTTTTTTAAAAACTTTTATTGAGTGTTAAAATCGTTGCAAAGTGTATTGTTTGTGTTTTTACAGAGCGTTGCATGTGGGCGTGTAGGTGACATATGCGCAAAAAATACAAATATTTTATACATTTTAACATTTCTACATTGAATTTGTTGTAGGGTAAAACCCTTACAGAAAAAACAGCATGATGATAGTGCACCGATATTATTTCCCCTGCCGCCTCCCTCTCCTGTCGGCTCTAAAACCTCCAATTCATCACCACCACTCGGTAATGATGAAACTGGCAGTATAAAATGTCTGAACCGATCGGAGATGGCGGCAGCAGCATCAACAAACAAACAGTATCAAGATGGTGGGAATGGGAGGTGTAAACAGTATCGGGGTTTACAAGGCAGAAAGGGTAGTGGTTGCATTTATAATGTTTGTGTTGTTACATGCGTTCTGTGTATTTAGTATTTGTGTAGGTGTGTTTACGGAGCGTTGCATGTGGGCGTGTATGTGACGTGTGCATATTTTATTCATTGGGCATATTTACATGTGAAGGGGAGTAGATAGGGAGAAGGATAAACCTTTCCATTTTTGTTTCCATTGTCACACTCTCACCCATTTGACCCACCACACTAATGGGTAATGATGGTAAAGGCAGGATAATTTTTGGAACCAAAAGGTGAGGGTGTCAGCAAAGGCAACAAACAAACCATGAGCAAGGGAAAGGGGGGGGGGGGTCACATGGGAGATGAGGTTATATATTAATAAAGGTAACTATAATAATAATGCAAATAAAACCAAATACATCAATAATAATGATGACAAACATTAACCTACTAAGGGTGATAACAGTACCGATAGTAACAGCAATAATAATAATAGTTATGATAATGATTCCACTTTCCAAAACTGTGATTCCATTTGCTAGAATGATTTTCCTAGGAATGGTGTTAGCATAGCATAGCAGGTACATATAATTGCAACATGCAATGTTCAATAATAGTAGAAGTAAAAGGAGGTGGTTATCTTTTTCTCCTTGCTTATTTTTTTTTGGTCTTATTTGTAAGGGTTCATTCATTTTTTCCCTTCCTCTTTTTTATTTATTTATTTATTTATTTTTTTTTTAAAATTTAAACAAGCACCTGTATTAACAAAAATTTTTACAATCTCATTGGTTTAGTAAACATATGTGGTTTTGTATTCATTCATTCATTATTCACTCACATCTTGTTTCTTCTCGCACTCATGTGTACTAAATTTTAAAATCAGCAAGAAGAGTACTTGTGTTTACTCTGGAGATATCTGTGATATTTTGTGTTTACAACATAGGAAATTTATCCATTAGTATATTTTATTCCTTGAACACATTTACATGTGAATGGGGTTACACAAGGAAAAGGGGAAATCTTTACATTTTTGTTTCTCTTGCCATCCTCTCACCAATTTGTTCCATTCCACCAATGCCTTCATCACCACTATCTGGGCAATGATGGTAAAGGCAGGATAAATATTTGAACCAAACCGGTGTGGGTATCAGCAAAGGCAAACAACAACCATGAGCGAGGGGGTGGGGCACATGGGAAAGGGTTTTTGTTTTATTACTAATGATGACAATAATAATAATGACAAGAAGAGACATACTGAGGGTAATAACAGCCAATATAAAAACCAGCAATGGTAATAATAGTTATGAAAATGATAACCTTTTTACAAATTGTGATTCCATTTGCTAGGATGATTTTCTTTGGAATGGTGTTAACATAGCATAGCAGGTACCTACAAATGCAAACTGCAGTTTTTAATGATAGTTGGAGTAAAAGGAGTTGGGTTTTTTTCCTCATTTCCCCAAGCATTTGTATTTACAAAATTTTTTACAGTATCATTGGTTTGGTAACCATATGTGATTTTGTATTCATTCATTCAACACTCACCAAAGGGGGTGACAAAGAGAAAGGGAAATCTTTACATTTTTGTTTACTTTGCCACACTCCCACCAATCGGTTCTACTCCACCAATGCCCTCATGACCCTTCTTAATGATGGTACAGGCAGGGTAAATGTTTGAACCGACCAGTGGGGGTGGTAGCAAAGGCAACAAACCATATGCAAAGGGGGGCACCAGGGGAGATGAAGTTGTAAAATAATAATGATGTTATCACTAATACTTATGACATTAATGATACTAAGGATAATAAGGTAAATACTGAATACAAGGAAAAGGGGAAATCTTTACATTTTTGTCTCCCTCGCTACACTCTCCCCAATTGGCTCCAGCCCACCAAAGCCCTCATGACCACCTTTAACGATGGTACAGGCAGGACAAATGTTTGAACCAACCAGTTGGGGTAGCAGCAAGGGCAACAAACCATAAGCAAAGGGGTCACAGGGGAGATGAAGTTGTAAAATAATAATATGATATCAATAATACTTTTAAAATTAATGATACTAAGGATAATAAGGTAAATACTGAACACAAGGAAAAGGGGAAATCTTTACATTTTTGTTTCCCTCACCACACTCCCACCAATTGGTTCCACTCCACCAATGCCTTTCATGACCACTAATGATGGTGCAGGCAGGACAAATGTTTGAAACAACCAGTGGGGGTATTAGCAAAAGCAACAAACCATAAGCAGGGGGGGGGCACAGGGGAGATGAAGTTGTAAATTACTAATGATGATATCAGTAATACTTATAAAATTAATGATACTAAGGATAATAAGGTAATTTTGACTACAAGGAAAAGGGGAAGTCTTTACATTTTGTTTCCCTCGCCACCCTCCCACCAATTGGTTTCACTCCACCAATGCCCTCATGACCACTCTAATGATGGTACAGGCAGGACAAATGTTTGAAACAACGTGTGGGGGTAGTAGCAAAAGCAACAAACCTTAAGCAAAGGGGGGAGATGAAGTTGTAAATTAATAATGATGATATCATTAATACTTATAAAATTAATGATACTAAAGATAATAAGGGTAAGATAAAGATAGTAATAATAATAATGATAATAATAATAGTAAAAATAATAATAATAATAATAATATTAATAGTATGGTAGATATGTGGTTCTATTTACTAAAGTGATAATCTTAGTAGTGGTGGTAGTATAGCACAACAAGTGCATTTAATGCAAACATTCCATAATAGTAATTTGGAATGGGAGGAGTTGATTTTCTTTTCTCCTTTTTTCTTTTTCCCCTTATCTATAAGGGTTGAAACCATCATTTTGAAACAAATAAAACAAGCATTTATACTTCCACTATTCTTTACATAAGGGATTTTCCATTGGTCTTTTGACCATATGTGATCTTTTTAATCATTCACTCACCATTCACTCACAGTTTCTACTTTCTTTCTCGCACTCATGTATACCAAAATTGTAATACAATAAGGAAGAATACATATGATTTACTCTGGAAATAGTTGTGATATTTTGTGTGTGTATATAAAGGAAATTAAGTGTGTGTTATATGTGTGGTGTTTGTATCTGGCAAAATTTCTGCAGGTCCATATAAGTTGTCTGTAGTAAGAAAGTGCTACAAGTAGTTTTGTATGCATGTCCTTAGCTGTCTTTGGTATAGTATTGAGAAAAATTGCTTTATATATGTCGGTTTGTTTGCCTGTGTGCGTTTGTATGAGGTGTTTGAGTGTTGCGCGTGTGGCAGTAATTGTTGGACATGTATAATAAATGTGTTCTCTGTCTCTTGTGTGTTGTAAGAATCATCTATGAAATGGAAACAAATAGGTATATTAAACTCCTGCGAGAAAAAACGTACTAAACATCAACAACGTTGCACATACCTTACAAGGAGATCCACGTGTCGCGAAATACAGGTGAAAAATCCGAAATCAGAAGCACTCAATAAATATAAAAAATGAATAATAAAATAAGATAAAATACACACGAACGCGTACAATACGACACACAGACGTTTCGATTCTCAGAATCTTTGTCAATGACAACACAGATAGCTAACAACGAGGTACAGCAAACAACGACAAAACACAAACACACGACCTATCACTTAGCCATGTGAGGCAGAAAAGGTGACTTGGCCAGCTGCGAAGGCGCTTGTGGCTGCAGAATTAAAAATGGGTTGCCAAAAAGGATTTGAGTAGCCAAAAATATGTGAACAGTCTGCTATGAAAATATAGGAATGTGGGGACAATTAAGTCTAGATATGGGGGGGGGGGGGGGGGGACAGCATAGTAATAGATAGTGTAAACAATTGGGGAAGATGCCACAGTTATACTGTAGCGTCCACAACAGTATTAATTCCTGCTGGGTGGATGCATCCCAGATTGTTGATTAGCTGGCATTCAATTTTAAGTCTGACGCAGCTATTGGAGAAGCAGGGTTTTAATGCGGTGACACATGCATCGTCGGCTCCATTATGGTTGGAGGAATTGAAATGGTTGGGGACAGGTTTGTCAGCGCCCTGATTGATGTCTCTGAGGTGTTCTCTAAAACGATCAGCAAGACGTCTGCCCGTTTGGCCAATGTATTTCATGTCACATCGTTTGCAGATGATAACATAAATCAGATTGCGGGATGTGCAAGTGAAAGAATCTTTCAAGGTGAAGGTGCCTCGGGGAAATGCAATCTCTGGTGTCTGAACAACGTATGGGCATGTCAGACAGTTCCTACGATGGCATTCGAATGTGCCCACGAATGAAGTAACCGTGGGGAGGCGACTATGCACAAGGTGGTCTCTGAGGTTCTGGTTACGGCGGAAAATTACCCTGGGGCCATTGGAGAATACCTCACGAGTGGTAGGATCGGATTCCAAGATGGACCAGTGTCTCAGGAAAATGTGCTTGATGGCATAGGCATGTGGATGGAAGGTGAGGATAAGCTTGGGTTCATTGTTCGGAGGTCGCGTATGCTTGGCGAGGGACATTTCCCGCGAGACCTGGGTTATGCGACAGAAAGCTGTCGACAAGACGTCCTCTGGGTAGGACCGTCTGCGGAAAAAGTCCAGCATTTCGTGGGCTCTCTCGAGGAAGTCATTATCGTCCTGACAGATACGACGAAGGCGGAGTAGCTGGGAATATGGGATGGAATCTTTGCAGCTTTTGGGGTGGGATGAGCTGTACAGGAGGAAACCGTGAGCATCAGTAGGTTTATAGTACACGGAGGTCGTGAGGCCTGTAGGGTTTAACTTAATGGTGGTGTCAAGGAAATTGACAGAGGTGGTGGAAATTTCTGTGGTGAATTTGATCGATGGATGGAAGTTATTGACATAATTAATGAAACGGTTCAGTTCCGCCTCTGACATGTCAGTGAGACCTATGCCGTCATCGATGTAGCGTCGGTAAAAAGAAGGGAGAAGACCATCATAGCTAAGTTCAATCTGGTGTTCCAGATGTCCCATAAATACACATGCGTAGCTGGGTCCCATTTTAGTGCCCATGGCGACACCGCTGATTTGTTCAAAGTAGTGGCCATTGAACTCAAAGGAATTATTGGTGAGGACCAATTCAGCGAGTCTCACAAGTGTGCGTGTAGGGATGGCTTGATCTGTGCGTTGATCCAGAAAGAACTGTAGCGCCCTGAGGCCATCAGCGTGAGGAATGGAGGTATAGAGGGAACATACATCCATTAGGAATAGTCTGTATGTGTTCCCAGGAGTCAGTTGGAGAGAGTTGAATGAAAGTAACGCATGCGTTGTATCCTTGATGTATGACGGGAGATTCGCAACTAGAGGTTGGAAAATCCTGTCAAGAAACGCTGAGATCAGTTCAGTCGGGCATGAGCAGGCGGAAACTATCGGACGTCCAGGATTTTTGAGTTTATGTATTTTGGGCAGCATGTAGAGGGTGGGTTTGCCCAAGTCAGAGTCATGGATGTGAAGTGAAGTGGCACTGGGTGGTAAGGCATCTTCACGTATGAGCTGTTTGATGGTATTTTGAATCTTCCGGTTGTAGGAGAGAGTGGGGTCTTCGGTGCAGGGTGAATAATTATCAGGTTTATTGAGTTGAGACATGACTTCCTCGACATATAGATCTTTTTGCCAAACAACCACCGCACCTCCTTTATCCGCCGGTTTGATGACTATGTCCTGTCTGCGCTGTAGTTGAGACAGGGCACGCCATTCGGGAGGGGATAGGTTGGAGCGTTTCAAGCAAGGGAAAGAAAGTTGCTTGATCTCATGGACAAGAACACGGAGCTGATCCACGACTATGGTGATCGAGTGAGATGGCAGAACATGACCGCCCACTCTTATCGCCATGGCTGTGGTATACTGACTTACAGCCGTTACTAGCTGTCAAGATCTCCTCAAATCAAAACACATTGTACAAGAACGTATACCACCAGTACCTTTCAACTTTGGAGGAAAATGGAAAATCGACACAGCCCGGATTGGAAAACGCACACTTCATGAATCAGAGCGGATATGGGAAAAAACTTGAACTCGGAAATAGCTGGGATAAAAACAACAGCAACCGGCCTCAAATCTCTCACTTGCCACAAACTCATCGTAAATACAAGAAAAGCGCATGTGTCTGTAGAAATTGGTAGCTCTATACTCGCTATTAACATATTAGAAAGTTTATTATAGTGAGAATAGCAGGACCGAAACTCATCAGCCAATAGATTTGGAAACAAGCCGATTCTAGTCCTTACATCTTGTTGTTTACATGTGGTGATTGGAGCATTTCATTAAAATTTGGTAAACAATGCTATATTTTATATTAGTTAAGTTTAGTCTGTGAGTCTATTTCCCAAGAAGAATTGGTAAGTCAATGGTGTAAACTAAATAATATTATATTCAGTTATCACTGTCATAGATAAACTGTACATTAGGAGAAAACTACAGTGAGTTTTATTTTATCCTAGCTAAACAAGTTAGTTAATCATCGAGGAGACCAAATGGGCAGTTAAATTGTCACAAGGACTTCGCGGAATTGCGTACGAGTTATTTTCTAGAATACGACCAGAGGATTTGGGCAATTATAACATCATGAAACAAGCTTTATTAGCCAGGTTTGAAATAGTATGAGAGAACTGCAAGAAACAGTTCAGGACTGCTTGGAAGGAAGCCGGAAAGAACTTTTCTCAATAGTAGAACGACTAAAATCCTACCAAAATAAATGGCGTACCATGTCTAGATTTGAGGAAACTTACCAAGATCTAGAAGAAATGTTTCTAATAGATAAACTCAAACAGAAAATGTCTCAGTATACGAGAGCATTTCTAACACAAAATGGAGCTGAGAGATTGGAGTCTATCATTACTTGTGGAGAGATATGAAAAGTCGCAGAAAAAGGCGGATGGGGGGGGGGGGGGGGGTTAACAACGAATACCCAATAATCTTCCTCGCGAATTCCCCCATAAGACCAAAGATAAAGGAGAAACGGAAAATCCAGCAAAACCACATGGAATCTATGGATCAAATAAGACACTACAACTCAGAACTCGCAGGTGAAGTGGGAGAGAAGACCTATGCAGCCATTGTAAAACACATTACTCATAATACAAGGCTTGCTGAAAGAAAGCCTCAACCTCTTACCACAGCCTGTGCGGTAAAACCTAAAGCAGCGAGAAGGAGCGCGAATGCTCGGTCAGTATGGACATGCAACGGAACAGCAACTCAGAACTGCCAATGTCATAGAATCTTTCAACCTTAACTGGTATCGACAGTGCAATGTCCTCCTATGATACAGTGTTTATTTTTTCGACACAATTGTACAAGCCTCACTGGTAAACCCAGAGAAAGTTACAGATGAAACCGTCGAAATACGGGGATTTCTGAAAATTTCCGTGCCTATGACACTTCTTGTTGCCAAGGTCAGCATAACTTCACGCTATGTTAGGGAGAAATCAGAGCAGCGGTCATAGAAGACCCAATCTACCCTGTCATACTTGGATATCGATACGTCTTTTTAGGAGAACCAGTACAACCGATGATAGCATCAGCGGTGACTACACGCCAACAGGCTAATAATATTCCAACGACAACGACTCCAGTAAATCTTCAACAAGAAGATTTAAAACAAGCACAAACAACAGATAGTTCACTTGGGACGTGGTTTCGTAAGTTGCCAAAATCACATACACCTCCTAGGAAAGGTGATTTCTACATGAAGAACGGAATTCTTCACCGGAAGGCAGGAAAGTTAGGACAAGAATATTCTCAACTTGTTGTTCCAACTACTTACAGAACGCAAATACTTGAGATGGGACATAGTATGCCGTTTAACGGACATATTGGAATCAACGCAACCATGCAACGAATATCAACCCACTACTACTTGCCGCGAATGAACGCTGACATTCAACGATATGTCAAATCTTTCCCAGAAGGTCAGAGAGTAGCTCCGAAACACTGGATAACACCAGCGACATTAGGGGGAAATGCCCATCACTGGCACACCATTCGAGAAAGTGGCTGTGGACATCGTCGAACCTCTCACCCACACAAAGAGAAGGAATCGATTCATACTAACACTCGTAGACACATTCTCGATGTGGGCAGAAGCTGTGCCGATGCTGTCGAGTGATTCCAAGCATGTAGCAGAAGCTCTACTTGGTATATTTACCAGATTAGGATTTCCAATGCGAAGCCTGACTGATAACGGATCACAGTTTAAAGGGAAGTTGAAGGAGGAAGTTTTCAGACTGTTCCAGTCTAGGCAGATATGTACTTCTCCATATCTCCCTGCTTCAAACGCAGCTGTGGAAAGATTTAATGGGACCCTAATGACCATCTTGAAGAAACTAGCTCAAGAAAAACCATAGGCGTTGGATACATACTTTCCGGCAGCACTTTTTGCGTACCGAGAAGTACCACACAAATCTACGGAATTGCACCAGCAACATTGTTGTTTCGGGCGTCCAATCAAGGGACCATTGGAGCTTTACTTCGTACATGGACTGATGATTCAGTTGATGAGACTGTTGTGACTGCATCTGCATATGTGGAAGAGTTTAAAACAACGACTTCAACTTGGATGGAAATTAGCCGCAACCAATCTACGACAAGCATGGCATAGAATGGCCTAAAAATTTCAACAAGGAAAGCAAAGGATAGAGATTTAGACGTGGGAGAAAATGGTGCTATTACTTCTTCCCACGAGTCAAAACAAGTTGCAGATCGGTTAGAAAGGACCTTATGTAGTGAAGGAGAAAATTTCTAGAACAAACTAGAAGATCTCTATAAAGGGGAAAGAGAAAATCTTTCATCTCAACCTATTACGAAAGTACAACGAGAGATCCACCACCGAGACAGCACATTTGATAGCAATGGCCGTAGCAACAGAAGTTGAACATGGAAACTCAATGGGAGTGGAGTATCCTCTGCAGTGGACATAAGCCCAACATTAACGACGGATCAGCAGCAGCAGATTCGAGAGTGCTTAGAGAATTATGCAGAGATACTAACAGACAAGCCAGGACTGACAGATCTTGAAGAATTCGACATGAAGTTGAAGGATCCAACACCAGTGCGAGTCAAAATTTACCCTGTTTCATACGCCAAAGCCAAACCTCTCAAAGATGAAATTCAACAACTGCTTTCAGCTAGGATAATATCACCTTCTGAATTACCTTATAATGCAAGTGTAGTTTTACTGAAGAAACCTAGTGGTGAACATAGATTGTGCATTGATTATAGGCAGCTGAACGCTATAATAGAGTTCCAACCGGAACCACTGCCAGATCAAAATCAACTTTTCACAAGCCTTAACAAAGCAAAATACTTCACAAAGATAGATCTCAGCAAAGGATATTATAAAATCCTAGTGAGAAAAAAAAGTAAGACCGTGGTTAGCCTTCAGCACTCCTGATTGACACTACGAATTCCTTGGTTCTCCTAACTCTACATCTATCAATAGATTGATTGATTGATTTAGGAACCGACATCACATCATTCGGGGCATTCCCATAAGCATATCAATAGATATATTAGAGCAAGCATATGAGCCAGTGCTAGCTTAATTGATTATAACGGGCAGGATCACATTGGGGAAAAGGAGCGAGTATCCTTTCTCTCTTTGGGATTGAGCCATCAATCTCATAATCCGACAAGTGGGGGATAAAAGTCCAGGGATTTCTTTTATTAGAAAGTATGATAGAACAGGTTGTAATAGTAACATTCAACTAGTCAGAAGTTATCATATGATTAGATATAGGTAAAATTAGGTAGATCTCTAACTAGACATTCGTGCTTTGCTTAAAGTCTATTCTCCAGGTATTCAATGTATTCACCTTCAGAGAAGACAAGAGAGAGGTAAGAATGGCAGACACCGCCAGACTGATAAATCTTTTCATGGAGACTGGTAAGCAGTGCGACCTATCAGGTAAGGAGTTAGCTCAGTATGTTAGTGATCAGTTCGAGAAACACGATCGTCAACAAGCAACGAAGGAAATGGAAGAAAGACGGCTACAAGCTGAGAAGGAAGCAGAAAGGGAAAGACGACAACATGAACTGGAAATGAGGAAGCTGGACAATAAAACAGAATTACGACATCTGGAAATAATGAACCAACATAACTCCTGAAGATCAAAATAGATCTCCAGCTGAACCACATAGTAAAGCACCTTCAGTTCAAGTTAATGCCATGTCTTTTCCGTTGGATCCTTTCAACGAACAAACAGACATCATCGAAAAAGAGACCAAATGATTTCTACTACTGCATTTTAACTAAGATTTAAAACTAGTTTACCTGTGCCAGCACTGATAGAGAAATTAGTGTAATGTGCAATTAGTCAGTAGATTTATTTTTGACATGAGCACATGGACAAACAAATAGCTTTCTTGTATTTCATGAACACATGAGAACCAAATAGATTCACATTATTTTGTGTGTTGAGTTAAAGCACTCATGTGGTGAGTCAAATGTATTTCAATGTTGTAAACATATGGAATCAATATTTGTGCCACACAATAATACTTAGTCAACCGGCATGTTAGAATGGTTAAGATTCATAATGCCTGAATGTGGACTGAATATATCACATACATCTATGAGAATAGGGAGGGGATTCATATGCATTTTTATTATTGCTACACATGAGGAAGTATCCTTTGAGAATCTCATAATTATGTCTAATGATCACACAAATCTATGTCATTGCTGAGAGCATGCCTGTGAGAATTCATTATGATTTCATTATTGTTAAACAGATGTGAATGTATCATTTGTAAAACACCTCAGTATGAATGACCAATTATTAATCAGGAAATATTATAATTTCTGATGAAGGATGAGATTTCATTGTAATATCATTGTACTTGAACCTGTGAATTTATCATGGATAAAGCACCTACACATGCATGCTTGTCATCCATACAGTTATGATTTTGTCTGATAAATGGGTGAGATCTCATTGTGATGTCAATGGTGTTAACATTTAAAGTTATCATTGGGAAATCACATAAGTCTAGCTACTAATCTTACATGCAAGTATGAAGGATTTCTGATGAAAGAGTGAAACTATCATCCATGCACATGTGAATATTATGTCTGAGAATGAGTGAATAAAGTAACATGCTGAAAAGGAGTATAGGCTAACAATCAATCTCATGATAGAAGGCAACCTTGATTGTAATGTCCTGTCTATCACAAGGGAACACGTTCGGCATAACCCAAAACACTAATTGTTCATTTAGTGCACTCTGACGTATGACAACACGCTGTATGATATATCACTTATGGGAACTTCATCAGGTTTTGTGCCCTAAGCACGACATAATCCATATTATTACATTACGCATACTATAAGCATCTGTTTTTGTGGCTTAAGGAAAATCCTACTATGTATTTCATGTCACTCCTGTTAACGCATATAGTCTAGTGCCATGATGAATGTAATACAATGATGATGATGATGATGATGATGATGATGATGATGATGATGATGATGATGATGACTGTAATGTAGTGAAAATAATGTAATAATGATGATGACAATAATAGAATGATGTAATGATTATAATGAACATGATGATGATGATAATAATAATGAACATGATGATCGTGATAATGATGATGATGATAATGATTATAATGCATGATGATGATAAATGAAGTATAATATTAGTATAGAGATGGTGAAAAGGAGGGAATATACTCGCCATAAAACTTTGGACTAGAAAGGAATTCATCTGAATACTATACAAGAATTGATACCATAATATACTTATATTGTTTATAAGCAAATACTCATTGAAATGGGAAATGATTTGCATATCTCATAATATATGAGAAGGTAAAGGAGGAATGTGATATTGGAGGAACATCCAAGCTGCTTGGTTATGCAGATGATATAGATATTATAGGGCAAAGTGAACAAAAGACATTAGAAATATTGACTCACTTAAAGGAAAAAGCCCAACAGATGGGGCTGGTTATCAACCAAGATAAGACAGAATATATGGTAATTTCAAGAGACGGAATGGCTAAAAACTCTGACCACATACAAATAGATAATATGACCATTAAAAGAACGGAAACATACAAATACCTGGGTACAATCTTCAACTGCTCCAACATCATAAGGGAAGAAATACAAACTAGAATCAACTCTGGAAATAAGATATACTATGCACTACAACATCTACTAAAATCAAAGGCGCTATCTCGTAACACCAAAATCACAATATACAAAACACTGATCAGACCAGTTGTGCTGTATGGCTCTGAAACCTGGAGTACAACGAAAGGAGACGAAGCCTTGTTACAAACCTTTGAGAACAAAATTTTAAGACGCATCTTTGGACCCATTAGGGATACACAAAGTGGAGAGTGGAAAAGAAGAAGTAACAAAGACATTTATGATTTGTTTAAGTCCCCGCTAATCACTGGTATCATGAAGGCTAATAGACTACAATGGCTGGGGCATATAGAAAGAATGGAAGATAATAGGGAAACAAAACTCGCTTACACTCAGGAAATAAATGACCGTAGACCCCGAGGTAGACCAAGAAGGCGGTGGAGAGATAATATACATACAGACCTACAAGCACTTGGAATCAACGACTGGCAAGAGAAGGTCCACCAGAGAGACGAATGGAGACAGATTGTATTTGCAGCAAAGAACCTCAATGGCTCGGAATGCTGAAGAAGAAGAAGAAGATAATATATGAGACCTTGTTTCTTAAATAGAAAAAGATGTAGAGAATTAAACTAGGCACAGAAGAGAATGGTCAACATAGTTACCAAATTCCAAATCAATCAAGGTATTATTTAAACTATGGACCTGGAGGACAGGCATAGGTGAAGATGAAAGTGCACATCAGCTAGTTAAACCTTGAACACCTGATAGTGGAATATTGAAGGGAGATCAAACAAGTATGTTGGTGATGACTAATTAAGAACGCCAAGACTATCTTTCTTCTATGTTTATTTTCTCTAAGAACAAGATTCATATTATTGCTTTCACTTGATGGTTACTTACCGCATTGCATTTCCAATGTCATATTGATAGTATGATTAGAGATTGTTTATTGCTGAACATTCAGAGAATGGATTGATACCACTAGATCCAGACCTTACTAGTTGGAATGCAGTAGTTGAATTCAGCTGTAGTTTGAGTGCAGGACTTGGTGAAGGTATCAGCTTGACTGAATCTAGATCCAGGCCTGACTTTCTTATGTGAGTGAAGTATCTGAACAAAGTTATGCAGAACAGTATCCCAACCAGAACTCACCTGCAAACAGTCCTAGCACAGTAGGAAGGTAACTTAGCTGGAGTGTAAGGAACAATTACTATCCTTTACCCAGGGAGACAATTATCACTCATTAGGAGAACATAACACCAGATCCAGAATTAGTGACATCAGGGATCCAGGCACCCTGAAGTACAACTAGGATAAGCAAGTTAAGACAGTCTTTCTCAAATGACTGGAAATTGTAATATATATATATATATATATATATATATATATATATATATATATATATATATATATATATATATATATTTCAGACATCCAGGGATATGAAACTTCTTGTACTTGTACCTATTAATGTAGAATATTAATTGCACTTGTTGTTGTTAATGTAATGAATGACCATAAAACATGTTTATGATTTAATAAATTATGTAAAGGTCATTTCCTCCTTTGAGTATTTTCTTGCGTGTCAGTAAGTCAATAGAAACACCCTAGATATTAATCAATTGGGAGATAAGAGAGGCTAGGAACCCCAACAAGAAAGTGTTGACCTTCAGGAAACGTTACATTGTTCCCTGAAGGAATTCCTTGGTTCTCCGAACTCTATACCTATCAATAGATATATTAGAGCAAGTGTACGAGCCAGTGCTAGCTGAATTGATTATAACGGGCAGGATCACACTGAGGAAAAAGGAATGAGTATCCTTTGTCTCTTTGGAATTGAAATCAATCTCATAATCCGACAATGGCACATGATGGATGGATATCGTTGCTAGAAACCAGGCATCTTAATTTTTCTTTTGATTGTGACGAGATAAATATTTATTGCATAAAATAGGTTTTCGCTTTTGTAAATATTCATTCATTGATTCATTGATTCATTGAATCATTGATTGATTGATAGATTGATTGATTAATTAATTAATTCATTCATTCATTCATTCATTCAGTAGCATGTCCTTTGCAGAACCTCGCTCCCATAACAACCTTCCGGAAAACCTCTCGATCATAAGCAAGATGTCCCGCGTCCGATACACCCATCTGGAGATCATCCGCTAAATCCTGCACCCATCTTCTCTTTGGCCTTCCTCTTCCTCTCTTCCAAGGCATATACCCCTCCATATTGTTCTCTCCAAACTTTCGTGACGTTTCAAGTGACCAAACTATTTCAATTTTCTTTGTTTTATCGTTTTTAATAGCCAACTTTCTTCAATATTCAGCTCTTGAAGTATTGATGCATTTGTTCTCTTCTTTACCTAAGATATTCTTAGAACCCGTCTATAACATTTATATTCAAAGGCATTTATGCGCTATTCAGCTTGTTTAGTAAGTGTCCAGGTCTCACAGGCAATATGTAAATATACATACAAAATGCAAAACATAGCGCCTCCGCTTGAGTTACAGCTATATGTTTCAGTTAGTAGCATCCCATTTCTGTAACACTGTATCGGTGATAGCTAGGTAGGCACTGTTGGTAAATCCTCAAATTTTCTCGATTAATGAGTTAAATGATAAAAATAAAAAAATAAATAATGTTTAATGAGTTAAAATTAGAGCATCTAAAGATGAATCCTGGAGAATATACGGTGAAGAGATGGCGACCCTTAGCAAAGACTGCCCAAGAGAATTTTATAAACGTGTCACCACAATGAGAAACAGAGATGCATGCTACAACCCAACCACCATCATAAACAGCAAAAGAGGTATACCAATATTTAATCCACAACAAAGACTAGCAAGGTGGGCAGAATACTTTCAAGAACTACTTAACACCACACATGACATAGAAAACCTCACTTTTGTGCCTAAATTCCAGGGACAGCAAGAACCAAATTTCATACCTGCAGAAGTCAAAGCAGTTATACAGAAAAGTCTTAAAAACAAATCACCTGGCCCAAATGGAATAACCACAGAAGCTATTCAGGCCTGTGGGGAAACAGGAGTTAAATGGCTAACAAGACTTTTTAATATGGCATGGGAAGTAATAAAAGTCCCAGATGATTGGCAACAGGTAATAATAGTACCAACATGGAAAAAGAAAGGCAATATGAGAGAGTGCGAAACATACAGAGGTATATCACTCCTGAGCCACATTGGGAAAATGTATGCAAAACTATTGGAACAAAGAGCTAGTCCAATAGGTGAACAACAGTTAAGCAAAGCACAATTCGGTTTTCGGAAAGGTAAAAGTTACACTGATGCATTATTTACACTTAGACAAATATGTGAAAAAAAAACTATCGAATATAGTAACAAGCAGAATATTGTGTTTGTAGATCATAAAAAGGCTTTCGATAGAATAGACAGATACAAATTATGGACTATCCCTGAAGACTATGGGATACAGGGGCAACTGCTAGAAAACATCATAGCCATGTACCACTCGAGCCGAAGTGCAGTTAGTTAGTTAAGAAGGTAATCAGATATGTTCACAGTCAATACAGGAGTGAGGCAGGGATGTGTGCTCTCTCCCTGTTATTCAATATCTTTTTTTTTTTTAAATTTTTTGTTGCGTATCCCTTACGGGACGTTGCAGTCAACACCAGCATTTTCAGCTGCTGTTGATGTACTAGGCAAGTGTTACGTTCAGTAGTTTGCCATTGCTTTCTGAACGACCGGCCTCTATACCTTTTTCGAAAAAACCAGCACCGCCGTGTTTCGAACCCGGGTATACGGGTTCACAAACCGCGTTCGCAAGCCCTTCACTACATGGACAGAATTTCCAAAGAAGCAAGTCTCGACAGAACAGATTCAGGAAATTTAGAACTCTTTACTCCAGATGAACCAACTGACCCACAGGGAATAAATGAATTTCTATTTGCAGACGATCAGTGCCTGTTTTACAGCGATGAGGGCAGACTACAAAATCATACTACTAATCTGAGTTCAGCCTGCAGCAGATACAATATGAGTATAAACACAGCCAAAACCGAAGTAATGCAAGTTAGCAGATCGCCAGGCCCACTAAGTATACAGATAAATAACACAACTCTGAAACAAGTTAAAGAATTCAAATACCTTGGAAGTATGATCACAGAAGATGGCAGATTGGACAGAGAAATTGAAATCAGATGTCAAAAAGCTAGTGCACTTACATATCAACTATCACCCTTACTGAAACATCCAAACATACCCATGCCCGCAAAACGACAGATAATAAACAGCATATTCACACCAACCCTATGCTACCAATCTCAAACCTGGACTTTATCCAAATTACACCTTCGCAAAATCAACACCTGCGAAATGAGATGCCTGAGGAGAGCTGCCAACTTAACAATCCGAGACCTGAGTAAGAAATGCTATTATCAGACAGACTGTGGGATCAACACCTTGTGCCACATTTACTGAAAGACAGAAGATCAAGTGGTTTGGCCATGTCGTTAGAATGCAACATCAGCAACTATCATCACTGGCCTTACATCAAAGATCATCTGCGACGAGACCACGAGGACGTCCAAGAAGAAAATGGATTGACGACATCAGAGACATTGTACAACCAGACGGAATGACAATATCCAGTGCCGCCCACCGGGAGCTGAAACGCAAATTATTCCATCCCACGACGCTTGACGGCAGAAGTGGAAGATGATGATGATGATGATGATGATGATGATGATGATAATGATGAATGAGTAATTTCTGGAGGCAGACTTTTTCTCGATATGCTGGTCATATTTCCATCCTTTAGAGCCTATATTTTTTCGTTGCCTTCCATTCTAGGGTGGGAATTTGGTAGCGGTGCATCCTGAAGCTTAATTTTCTACTAGAAGGCATAACAAGAAAGCTCAGGACGAACTACAATTCAACAGGCTAACTATTATATATCGTAACAACGTAACAGAACAGGAAGCTCTCGAAAAAATTTATCAATGTGGAGCCACCAAGAATATTTCGAGCTTTAAAGATAAACCAACACAAGACGACCATGCCACGTGGCCAAGCCACGTGGCCAAGCCACCAAGGTACTGCCTCTGATAGATGCACCAGTCCGCAATGTTCGGTGCGTTGTAGGGACATCATAAATAGTTTTGTATGCCCGCCAGGAGGTGCACAACATCTACATCATATTGATATTATCAATTGTTGACCATATCTCAACAATAATTTTGGTATTGGTTATTCAAATCCGCCTATGGAGAAAATGGATATAAGAAAACAGACACGTGATGCAGCTGGGTATGGGCGCCGAGAGCGTGTGCCATACAACAGCATTCCTCTTCCACCACCAGCACAGCTCCTGAGGATGAAAGGAATATGGCTAAGCGTAAGAGAATCTTTATTATATGCCAACCTTTTGGCAATTTCTGAAGACGTAGTGACCAACATCTTTTGTAGATTCGGGAAATTGATAAAGGTTTCTCTCGAACAGGGTGCGAAATGTGGCTTAGTTTTCTATGCCACAATGAGATTGGGACTGTAAATTAATTTTATGAGACGTTGGAAAGATAAAGCGTTGAATGTGATATGGAGTTGGATTGTAAATATGCGTTATATAAAGTTTTCTCTTTTGTAAAATATTGCCGTTATTTCTATAGTTCTTTCAAGATTCCCTAAAATTTTACTTTATCTCAACATAATTTTTAAACTCTATTAAAATATATAAAATGTTAGAAAAATTTAGAGAAATTATATATTTATGTAAATTAAATTATATATTTCTAATAAAGCAGGTTATTTCCCTTTGATACAAACTTATGTTGTTACGTTCTTTATAATATATTAATTATATGTACTCAATGAGTATGCTGAGGATGATAGAGATAGGGGGGGGGGGGGGAATCCGAACAGAGTGGCTGCTGTCTCTGGAGCAGTCGCTGCTTGCAAAGATTAGTTTCATCTTCGTTCCAGGGCATGCGGATGTACAAGGGAATGAGCAGGCTGACAGGTTTGCAGGTAGGGCTACTGTGGAAGGCGGACAAGCCATGGACCAGGCAAACATTCTGAATACTCTACGAGAAGAAAGTCGTTTACGAGAACAAAGCAATGACTGGGAATCTACAACCATGGTCAGGCTGCGAGAGCAGCAAGTTAAAAGAAGCGTGGCCAAACAAGAACACTACGCAGGAAGCCAAAGAAGAGTAATAAACCAACACTGAACTGGTGTCGTTAGCCGCTACACGCTGCGGGATTTGCTGAGGAGGGGATCCGAGCACTTATGGACTGAATGGTTCGATGTACAATGAGGATGATCTGTCGACTAACTAACTAATTATGTGTGTTCCTGTTAATTTATTTACTTTTTATACACCTTTTAGTTTATACAAACCAGTGTGTATTTATAATGTGTAATGTGTGTTTCTTTTGTTTGTGTATATCACACAACGTTGTTACTGTTAAGTGGCACACGTGCGAATGAAACAAATACATTCGTATACATATATGCTATTTATTATACCACTTATAAAATTAAGGGCCGGTCTCTCTGACCGAGGGGTTACAACACTTTCTCCGTAATCCCGTTTATCACGCAGAGTCTCGTAGCAGGGCAAGAGCTGGGAGCGGTTCGACCCACGCTGGTGACTTGCGGGATAACTGAGCCGGCCGCTCAGAAAGCAATGGCAAACTACTGAGCGTAATCTTGCCAAGAAATCAACATACAGCTGAAAGATGCTGATGTTGACAGCGATGTCCTGTAAAGGATATGCAAAACATTTATTTATAAAATTAAGGCATCAAATTACAGGGAGACGCTCTAGTGCCGTGTAAATGTCAAGGAAACTTGTTCTTTGGGACACAAGAAGTGGAGATTTATAACTAGCAATTAGAGCCCGTAACCTGTCCTCCGGGAGATAATGGGTCCAAAATATCAAACTTTTCTTTGTTACAGTATCTGGGGTCACATAAAATAGAATCCTGCCCACAACAATTCCCTTAGTTTACTAGGTACCTAAAGCACTCATTTAATCTATATATACACGATGATCCATATTCTTTTCCTTTCAAACATATCATTACCATATAGCATCATTGTAATAGTTGAGATACCGCCTTGATTTAAAGGCTGCCACACACACACACACACACACACACACACACGCGCGCGCACGCACACACACACACACACACACACACACACACACACATTTGAGCACTTCTGAGAAAAAAAAAAAGACGTCAATGTACTAGATGACGCGGACACTTTGATTAGGTTTCTTGTCTCTCACTGTTGTCAACATGGCGCTCCAAGTCAGTAGTTCCTTTGTTGGCAACGGACAAGTAACTATCGCAAATCGTCCATTTTGCTGCATTCTCGTTGCGTCCTTCAACGAAGCATGGAAACTTTTTTTCCCCATAGTGTTCGAGAATTTGCATTTTCTGTTTGTAGAAGCCATTTTCATAACATAGACGGCAAAGATTACAAATTAAAAAAAAAAAATTAAATAACATTAACATTTTGACCATAGAGAGTACAGCATTGTTAGTGTTGCCGAATAGAGCAACAGATTCAAATGATACAAATAATTGGTGTTTCACATTTGGTATAAATAGGAAAATTAAATAAATATTATTAAGAAATGTGTTTTAATAAAGAATGTGAACACACGGTAGAGTGTTGATACATTGTAAGTTGTAACAACAATACACAAAAGATGATAACATAAAATATTTTAAAAGCCGGACATTGTAAAGGCTTTTAGCTTTGCCTGCCGGACGGAGGACATTAGGCTAAAAAGAAGGACATGTCCTCTCTTTGCCAGACGTCTGACAACCCTACACCTAACTGATAATTGTAGCTCTCACGTGTAGTGTTATCGCAGGTGTCAACTCAACCGAAGTGCAATGGAAGAGCCTCAACCTAGGAGCACCACCTGTTGTGTGTATGTGTGAGTGTGCGCTCTCGCGTGCGTGTGTGTGTGTGCGTGTATAGTTTAAGAATCCCCCCCCCCCCCCAGTTCATTAGACTTATTTAACAATGAGGATTACTACACTTGTTAGCATTTTGAAATAGAAGGCCTAATACAATGTAAAGCTTCATAAACCTCATTTTGGTCCTACTGCTATCTTTCCGTCTGCCTGGCTAACTTGATTCAGCATCATCATGATGCCCAGAATTCACTACTCTTGTCACTAACAGCATCATCTAACTCAGCTTCGCTGCTATTGTCACGTTAAAATACTTCTTAGAAACCCCATTTCATTATGGCCTCTCCATTTTGTGATGAAATTTGTTTGTTAATGTCGGTCTTTATTGTTTATAATGAATCAAAAGATGTCCAATCAAATGTTGAAACTCCTCACATTCTGAGAACATACATTAGACATTTGTTCGTCCGTTCGTTTGAGAAAAAAAATAAATATTCGACCTCGTTTAATCTGCCGTATGCGGCGTTGATTATAACTGAGGTACGTGTTTTGCAGTCCTGTATTCTTTCAATTTGCGTTGTTTAAATTCTGTTTTCTCGTGTGGTAGATTTCATGTCTGTGATGTCAGTTGCAAAATTCTTGAAAAAAGATTACGAACTGCTTTAGAACCCCAGCTAAGCGAATTCCTTGGATTTAGGAAAAACAAAGGATGCACAGATGCCATTTTTGCCCTTAGACAACTTATAGAAAAATCAATCGAATTCAATGAAACACTCTACTTAGCCTTTGTCGACCAAGAAAAGGCATCCGATAGAGTAGACAGAAACAAGCTGTGGGAAATCCTTAAACAATATGGAGTGAGTACACATCTAACAAACCTATGTAGAAGTTTATACAACAACAGTGAATGCATAGTGAGAGCAACTGGAGGACACTCAGAACCCTTCACCATAAGATCTGGAGTACGACAAGGTTGTGTCCTATCCCCTCTCTTGTTCATAACATATATAGACAACATATGTAAAGAAACCAGCCAAGCAGAGACAGCAAGAATACCGCATGACGAGAACACAGAAGAAGAACCATCTGCAAATCTAATCCATTAGAGAACTCCTGTTTGCGGACGACCAAGCACTAATAGCAAAATCAGAAGCTGAATTACAAGACCACATGAATAGTCTAACGAAATGTGTAGGGAACATAACATGAAAATTAGCACAAGCAAAACAGAGGTAATGACTATAACTAAAGAAGAACAAACAACAACAATTCACCTAAACGAACATCCCTTGAAACAAGTAAAGAGTTTCAAGTACCTAGGAAGTATAATATCATCAAATGGCAGATCAGAAGACGAGATCGAAAATAGGTGCAATAAGGCAAACCAACTCATTGGACAAATGGCACCAATACTAAAGAACAAACATGTATCAATAACTACTAAGAAAGCACTTTACAACACAATCTTCCTACCAACTCTATGCTACCAATGCCAAACCTGGACAATGACAGAAAAAGAGAAAAGAAAAATCACAACAACAGAAATGAGGTTCCTGAGAAGAATACTCAATGTATCAAGAAGAGATAAGATCAGAAATGAAGAAATCAGGACTAAAGTGGGGGTTAAAGCAGCACTAGATTTTATTAGAAAGCAGCAAGTCAAATGGTTTGGCCATGCAAGTAGGTTACCAGTCAACAGCATACCACAACAAGCAATGATGTACAGACCAATGGAAACAGAGGAAGAGGCCGACCACCTAAACGTTGGACGGAGGGAATAGCAGAGTCCATGGGGATATCGATATATGAAGCCCATAATCGGGCACTCTCACGATGTTTATACTTCACCTCGACACCGCAAGGTACAAGAGGAACATGATGAGATGAGATGTCAGTTGGTGCGGTTTCTTGTGTGCTTCTCATTCTGTCAGTGACAGCTCCATGCGACCCCGGGTGTGGCACTTAGCAAGACTCGTCCGTTGAGGTTGTTCCTTTCTTCCATCTCTCAGAAAATCTTTCTTATCTCCGCCATCATCTTGCCATTCGCCTTCGGGATGTTTGTAAGGGTAGACACTGGCTTGCCCTTAAACGTGTTGGTCTTTGTAGATGGTCTGCTGGCTTTAGTTGATCTGTGGGTTTTGGTTTGGCTTCTACTGGCCAGTTCCCTTCCAGCTCCTTCTCTATTTAATTTGTTGTTGTGTTCTCTTTCGCTTGTATTGCGTGATGTAGCTCTTTGTTTTCTTTCTTGATGTGGGCCATGTCTGCCACCTGTAGCCGGATGCTGTGCTGAGTTTATTAGACATTGATTCCAAGGCCTTTTACAGGCCGGACAAAAATATGTTTATGTAGCTTGTGGGTGATATTATGACATTAAAACTATAAAATATATATGTAATTTAACATCGAGTTAAAATTTAACAATTCATTATAAAATTTTCTCACAATTAAAATAATGCTAATGTTGTTACAGAAGTGTTAAAAGTTACAAAAAATCTTTATTCTGTTATTCATACATCTTTTAACAGCTGCTAATGTTTATAAAATCTTTATAAAAGATTAGATAAGTACTATAAATCTTTAAACCACATAATATGTTTCAAATACTGTAAGTAATTTCCCTTGAAATAACTGTTGTGTTGTTATGTCCTTCCTCAATATTTTAATTAGCCTTTTTTGTGTGTATGGTCAAGCCATACGCCCCAAGCTCCGAAGGTTGTGGGTTAGATTCCGGCCTACGTCTTTCGGTTCATGAGTGCATTTTTCTCATAGATTCCGGGGGTCGTCGCTGGAGCTACGGAGTTCGTGCTTTTTGTGACGCTTTCGGCAGACCGCCCTGTGACAAGAGACCGGGCGCTGTGGGATAAAACCCGGTGCAATGAAATTGATCTTCTCTACTTTTAAGACTTTTTTGTTTCACAAATTCCTTGAATAAACTTGTTAGTTCATACAAATAAGGTGTAATGTGTGTTTCATTTGTTTGTGTATATCACAAAGAGTTGCCGTTTGATAGTGTCAAGTGACACATGTGCGAATAAAACAAATACATTCGTATACACATATGATAACATAACATTTATAAAATCAAGACATCAAATTACAGGGAGTCGCTCTAGTGCAGTGTAAATGTCCAGGAAACTTTGTGTTTGGGATACAAGAAGTGGAGATTTATAACTAGCAATTACAGCCCGTAACCTGTCCCCTGGGAGATAATGGGTCCACAATATCAAGCTTGTCCTTGTGGTGGTGTCTGGGTAGCGGCTGGCCCAGTGGCTAGAAAGCCGTAATCTCAATCAGGAGACCCGGGTTCGATCCCTCGGTAAGGTGTGGGATTTTTTTCTGTAAAGGGGGGGGGGGGGGACAAAAATGAAATCCTAACATGCACAGTTCGCGGCGACTGCACTAGCCAGGCGGCCTTAATTACTCAGACCCAAAGACCCCTCTGCCATACACCGCAAGGTACTATATTGGCAGTAAATGGCTGTTAAATGGTGTCTGGGTGCCAAATACAATAGAACGACTTAATCCTGCCCACGACAATTCCCTTTGTTTACTAGGTACCTAAAGGACTCATTTAATTTATGTATACACTATGATTCATACATTCACTTTCAAAAATATAATTGAGATACTACCTCGGTTTAGAAATAATAATAATAATAGTAATAATAATAATAATAATAATAATGACTCTAATAACAATATGATATAACAGCAATTCAAGAAATAAGGTGGCCAGGAGAGGGTACTTTAGAACAAAATGAAATGATTATAATATATGGAGGAAACACCGAAAATAAACATGAATTGGGAACAGGATTTGTCATCAAAAAAGAGTTATGGGGGACGTTCTAAACTTTAAAGCTGTTAATGACAGGATTAGTAAATTACGAATAAAAGGTAAATGGAAAAATATAACGATGATTAATGTACATGCACTTACTGAAGAGAACGAAGATGGTATTAAAGAAGACTTTTATAATGATCTGGAAGATGTCATAGAAGAAACCCCCAAACAGGACATCCTGATTGTGCTGGGAGACTTTAATGCAAAAATAGGTAGAGAGCAAACTCATAAAAAAAAGTGGCCGGTATGGAAAGCCTACATACAACTTCAAATGACAATGGATAGAGAGTCATCAACCTGGCAGAAGCCAAAGGACTGCAGATTAGCAGTACCAGACTACAAAGAAAGGATATACACAAAAAAACTTAGAAATCATGTGACAAGAAAACCTATAATCAAATAGATCACATTTTAATTAACAACAGAAATGCATCAAACATACAACAAGTCAGAAGTTATAGAGGAGCTGAGTGCCACAGCGACCACTTCCTAGTTGGAGCAAATGTTAAAATAAAACTTTAGAGAGCTTTCTATACTAAATTACAAAGATTACACCCAACATATAACAGAGAAAAACTACAAGAAATTACAGTCAAAGAGAAATTTACAGATGAAATAAAATTTAAACTTGAAACTCTGCAAACCCCTTTGGAGGAAAGCGTTGACCAAACTTGGTTGAACATCAAGAATACGATTAAATCTACTGCAGAAGAATGTCTCGGTGTGTTAACCACGCATAGAAAGAACAGATGGTTCAATCAAAAATGTGAAGAAGCAGTCATTTGGAAAAAGAATGCCAGACATTTATGGTTAAATGACATAAACAACATCCAAAAGGAAAAGCAATATAGAAATGAATGTAAAGAGGCTACAAAAGTAGTTCGACAGCAGAAGCGAGAATATATGAGTAATATAATCAAAGATATGGAAACTAATCACCAGAAAAACGAATCCAGAAAGTTTTTTAAAGAACTGAAGTTAATGAAAAGAGGGCATCAACAAAACACATATGGTTTAAAAGACAAAAATGGGAATATGATAAATACCAATGAGGAAATGTGCAACATATGGAAAGAATATTTTGTTGAATTACTAAATTGTGAAGCTCCAATTAACACTTTCCCACAGGAAGAAGTTCTAACGTGTGAACCACAGACTGAAGAACCTGCTTTTGAAGAAATCTTATATGTAATCACTCGACTTAAAAAACAATAAGGCAACTGAGGCTGATGGAATTGCTACTGAATTTATAAAGGCAGGTGGCCATGCATTACATCTAAAGCTATATGAACTAATAATAAAAATCTGGAGGACAGAAGAATTACCCCATGACTGGAAAGAGTCATTATTGATACCTATCTTTAAGAAAGGAGACAATTTCCAAAGTGAAAATTATAGAGGTATATCACTACTGTCCACAAGGTATAAGATACTATCCGCGGTATTACTAAATAGATTAAAACCATATTCAGAAGACATATTAGGTGACTACCAGGCGGGTTTTAGACAAAACAGATCAACAATAGATCAGATATTTATCTTACGACAAATAGCCGAGAAAAATTGGGAATATAAAAGAGATCTCCATAACATATTTGTGGATTTTAAAAAGGCTTATTGTCACTTGTCGTCTCTGGGGGGAAAGTGGAATCAACAAGCACACCTGTTAAATATCCTTTTCTCAGTTTTTGTCTGCTGTTGGACCTTTGTCTACCTAACCCCTTATTTAAAGTCTTTTGATCTCTCTCTCTCTCTCTCTCTCTCTCTCTCTCTCTCTCTCTCTCTCTCTCTCTCTCTCTCTCTCTCTCTCTCTCTCTCTCTCTCCCTCCCCCCACCAGACAATATCCCTCTTCACGTTCCTTCAGCGCATAACCCCACTAACACAGGCTTCGAACAACATGATAAAACATTTATTGCAGAAAAGTATCATTTGTGTGTGCGATGTATGGGTTTGGATATATGTGGTGTAATCTATCTTGAATGTGCGACAGGATATAGTCTAGGATCAGCATCACAGTTGTCATCATGATACAGCCATTCGACGTCACAAAGCACAGAACAGGAAATATCTCACCCAGTGGTGTGTCTCTCTGACTGATGCTTGATTTCTTCCCAATATATTGTGGAAACTTTTGAATAATATAGTCTCCACTGAATTATTTTGTTAGTTCGTGTCTTTCACTTCTATACATCCGATAAACTGGAATTTATTATAGTTCAGGTAATGTCTACACATCCTATCACTGGAATTTACTATAGTTCCTGTATTGACGAACCACAAAACACTGTCCAGAGATATATCGCCGACATACTGCTGTCATTCAGTTAACAAAATGTTCTGTTACACAGGGAAACTGTTCTGACGTTATAGTCTTTCCCTTTCTATTACTTTTAGTGTGAACATTAGGGTTATCAGTTCTTTTATTGGTTGAAATATATTATGCTGTAAGTCTCGCTTATCGTGACTGCGTTCTTATTTTCCTTTCGTTCAAGAACGGTCTGACCTTTTATATTTATGAGACAAGGCTCAAAGCTTGATGTCCGTTAGCACTGCACCAGAGTAAGACCCATTGCTTCTTCTCAGATTGGTAACTACTTTCAGTTTCAAGTGCGGGGAACCTGTCGAAGAAACAACACCCTGTGAGAGAAACTCAACTCCTAACCATTCCATGTGAATGTAGGTCTAAGGCCATATTCAGTCTGTAACCTCTATATCATCCTAGAGCTACACTTCTTGCATAAGACAGAGTAGTTCAGCACTCTACCCTATACAAGGTAAAAGAAAGAAACGCTAAAGGAAATGCACAGAAATCTCAGTAGACTCCCCTACCATAATATCCTAGCATTGACTTATCCTTTATCTCCCCACTCAATCTCAATCCTGCTGAATATCTTCTCATGTCATTTTACTTATCCTACCGACTGTAAGGACACCCCACTCGTCACAGCTTAAGTCACTCTTCAGCCTAATGCTGTCGACACACTATACTACGGTTACACACGCAAGTTCACTATGCTAGAGTTCTAATTTACATTCCATATATAATCACCTTATTTAATCTATTTCAGTCCTAGAAGTAAACCACCTAGTCCCATAAAGGAAAAGTGCCTGTTGTCTTCAAACAACCTAGACTTTGTGATATTATTTTATATTTCGGCACTGAAATAAATCCACACTCCAGCCAGTGTTAAGTCCAACTGTAAACTGATTTTAAAACGTTAATTTCAGCCAACATATAATTTGTCTGTACTACGTCACTTGTTTTGCTCTCAACCAAGCAGCCCCTGCTCTGTTCTCGTCTTTTGATCCTCGTACAACAACATCCCAACGCGTCTTCTTTGATATAAACGATCTTTCTGGACATCGATGATTATCCTTTGATCTCGACTAGATTAGATCTTTTCTTCCGTGGCTCACGGGAACTGAGTTCACCGTCTTCAATCGTTCCGATCTCGTTTAATCGGAGTCCCCCGTTCTCACATCAAACACAATGCCGCGGTATAGACCGCCGCTTTCTGTCCTTTGAACATTAAGGATCATTGACGTCTAGTATCGTGACACTTATGATAGTGCCCATAGGTATAGTCTCTGGAATGCTATGCAGGAATTTGGAATACCAAGGAAGTTAATCACCATGACCAGACTATGCATGAAAGATACTTATAATATAGTAACATATAAAGGCAGGAAATCAGACCCTTTCCAAATAACATCTGGCTTGAAACAGGGTGGTGCACTATCGCCGTTACCCTTCAATCTGGCTCTAGAGAAAGTTGTAAGGAAGGTAAAGGAGGAATGTGATATTGGAGGAACATCCAAACTGCTTGGTTATGCAGATGATATAGATATTATAAGGGAAAATGAACAAAAGACATTGGAAATATTGACTCACTTAAAGGAAAATGCCCAACAGATGGGGCTGGTTATCAACCAAGATAAGACAGAATATATGGTAATTTCAAGAGAAGGAATGGCTAAAAACTCTGGCCACATACAAATAGATAATATGACCATTAAAAGAACGGAAACATACAAATACCTGGGTACAATCTTCAACTGCTCCAACATCATAAGGGAAGAAATACAAACTAGAATCAATTCTGGAAATAAGATATACTATGCACTACAACATCTACTAAAATCAAATGCGCTATCTCGTAACACCAAAATCACAATATACAAAACACTGATCAGACCAGTTGTGCTGTATGGCTCTGAAACCTGGAGTACAACGAAAGGAGACGAAGCCTTGTTACAAACCTTTGAGAACAAAATTTTAAGACGCATCTTTGGACCCATTAGGGATACACAAAGTGGAGAGTGGAAAAGAAGAAGTATAAAGACATTTATGATCTGTTCAAGTCCCCGCTAATCACTGGTATCATGAAGGCTAATAGACTACAATGGCTTGGGCATATAGAAAGAATGGAAGATAATAGGGAAACAAAACTCGCTTACACTCAGGAAATAAATGACCGTAGACCCCGAGGTAGACCAAGAAGACGGTGGAGAGATAATATATATACAGACCTACAAGCACTTGGAATCAACGACTGGCAAGAGAAAGTCAACCAGAGGGACGAATGGAGACGGATTGTATTTGCAGCAAAGAACCTCAATGGCTCGGACCGCTGAAGAAGAAGAATTAATAATAATAATAATAATACTAATAATAATAATAATAATAATAATAATAATAATAATAATAATAATAATAATAGTAACACCGTTAGTAAACAAATTTACAGTTGTGATATATGTTATGTTTCAGTCCAGTGATTTGATTCTCTTGTAATGTCTACTGTCGTCATGCAAATCTCTCACCAGATGAGCGCTTGCGGTTCTAGGATTTGAATGTTTGAGACTGTTGATAAAAGTTGTGTGACAATTTCTTTGTTGAAAGTTCTGTAATTGTATAATGCTTTATTTCTGAGTATCCACGTGAGATGTCTGTACTCTTTCAATAGAACAAGTACCTACGTGTAGGTGTTTTATGTGGAGTAGGGAATGGAATTTATTATGATAGCTTTGTAAATATCTGTTCTTTGTTTCGTATGAGTGTTTAGGATGTTTTGTAGGAGATTCCTTGTTGGCATGAATGTGTTGCATTCGTACTTGATGTGTTCTGCTGTTTCTTGGCTGTTCCGTCTAAACAGCTGACACTTTAGTATTTGTTCTTTTATTTTTACTGTTCCCTCTGTTGTTGGAGCCATGTTGTACATAAGCCTATCTGTAACTTAGCTAGCGTTTGTTGTAATCTGCTTATTGTGAAGATTAGAGAAAGTTTCGGTATAATCTGTTATGAAATATCTACGCCCTCTTTTGATTCTGAGATGTACTGGAGTTGCTTGAAGTTTTACTAAATGCTTGCAGATTGTGTGTGTTTTCTTGTGTAGTAAGTGTTCGTGTCCTTTAATGGCTGACATAAACGTTTTCTAAAATGATGACAGAGTGCCAAAGTAATGTGCAGATGTATCCCAAATTGGTTTTAAATAAGAAAGCCCAATTCCCATGTAATAATGTGCTAAAGAGTGTTTCTCTGGGTCTTGTAGGATTTCATCTATATGTTTGATCCTAAGTGCTTGTAATTTGGTTGCGATGTCTTGGAGGGCCACAACTCCGTCTTGTCTTGCATGAATGTAGTATGTTTGATACTGTAGATGGTGCTGCCAGACACACAGCGTCTGCTCTCTTTGTTTATGTTTGTGACAGTCTGGCCTGGGGGGGGGGGGGTGTATGACTGTGCACAGATATAGTAAGTAATTTTGGAATAATGTATGTGTTGACAACAGTGCTTCTACCAAATATGGTGGTTGTTTTGTATTTGTGCCGATGTAGCATAACTGTTATTTTCGTCTCTAGATTCCGCCATGTGTTTTGTGTGTGTCTGATTTGGTTGACATGCGAAGACTATTCCCTACAATTTTATCAGACTGTTTGATGGTAAGTCAAGTTTTATAAAAATATATACTGTTTTATTTCGTACAAACCAATGTGTATTTACAAGACCAGGTGCATTGTGTGTTCTTTCTTTACAAACATATCCATATACATGAATCAGGGGGGAAACAAAGGAAAAGACGTTTACACGGTGATAAGAGGGAGAGTGTGTAACTCTGACCACGCCCAGGCTAAAGGAGAAAAAGAGTAAAGAGAAAGAGAGAAACTCTCGCCACCCCTCAACTGGAAAGAAACAGGAATGGAATATAAATCTGCAGGTCCGCATGGCCGAATGGATAAGAACGCGTGTTCTTAAAATTCCGATGTGCTGATGCCGAGGTAAGTGGTTCAACCCCTACACCGGACAGCTGGACTAGAATGTTGACCTGCCGTCCTTAACTTGGGGACAATACTTACAAGTACCTCTGAAGACTGAGTGGGTTTGCTTAATGGCGAGGGACACTGTTAATAGGGAAAGCTAACTCACGCGCAAAATTCAGTCCATCAGTACTACAGTATATATAGTGTGTTATGGACTACGCTTGAGTTCAAAGCGAGCGAACGTTAAAAAAAAATAAAAACAATAGGGATCTTCCTCTTCTTCTTTCGTTAGCTAGAAATATGTCTATAACTGCAATATTGTTTCTTGTATGAATTATCTGTCTTGTTTAGTTCACTCAGTGGTTCATAGAGTTTATCGTCCTCTGTCGTCTCTCTAGGCCAGTAGGTTTGTCTAGATATGTTGTATTCTGGGCAGCCTTGGAGTATGTGATCTGCTGTCTGCGACGCCAATCGACATGTGCACATGGCTGATTCACCAATCTAGAATTTGTGTACATGTGGTTGCGTAATCTGTCGTGTCCTATTCTGAGGCGCAGAATAATGACTTGGTATGGTCTGTCCATAATGTGGTAGTCATCTTGAACAGGTTTTGTTGACTTTCCGACTGATGTGATCATTATTTCCTTTTGATGGTATGTAACGAGCACATCAGGCTGTTCTTCTTTTCTTAGGTAATCGATCGGCTCTCTCGTTTCCGGGTACTCCACACTGAGATAGTATCCATTGTATGGTGACCTTACGCTGACTGCTAAGTTCAGAAAGTAGTGTTGTTAGTACTGGCAGTTTCACAGAAAGGAGCGCATCGAGTACTGATTTTGCATCTGTCAATAGCACCACAGGTTGTGTACCATGACCGGTATTCAGTAATTTCTCTGTTGCTATCTTGATAGCCTCAGTTTCAGCATCATCGTTATGGCAGTACTTTCCTGTTGGTACTCTGGCCGTGTTCCTAGTATTATTTGGGTATTCTACGTACACCCCTGCTCCTCCATTGCGAACAGCATTTTGTGCTGATCAATCTGTGTAGACTCGGATCCAGAGGTCCTGTGGATATTCTTCATCAATGATTCTGAGAGTGGCTGTTCTGCGCTGTACACTGTTCTGTTCTTCCATATCGAATATGCCTCTCACTCTTGTCTGGATTTGTATTGATAGTCTAAGGTCCTTTTTTCCATGGGGTTCGTTCTGAAATAGTTTTCAGGGGGATACCAACTGTGGGCAGATCGGTGATTTCTCTGCAGAGTCGTTTGACTGGTGGATAAAACTGCTTCTTTTCAACCGCTCCATAGCAAAGTTTTCACATCTGTTCTTCACAGGGTGGTCTGGCATGCTGAAGAACTTTTCTGCTTGTATTAGCGTTTTTGTATCTCTGCGCTCTCTCAATAATGTGTCTCTCCCCCCCCCACCCCCATCTTCTTCATCTACACTATATGGGTTGATCTCATTCCTCCTGTGGTGACTCAAAGTTTTTCATTTTGCACCTTGTTCAGATGACCCGTATTCCAGGTATGGTCGTATGCTCTGTTGATAAACTTTGCTAAGTAGTTTCCCACTGGCTCTCCACGTGGTACCACTTAGTTTTTTTCAGGATGGTTATTTTCCTTCTGGCTTTTGCTACTACTTAGTTGATGTGCTTTCTCCATGTCAGCCTATCAACAAATGTTACTTCAAGGTATGTTGGTACTTTATCTTCTCTTAGGTGTATTCCATTTATCTGGATGATCCCTGCCTCTTGTTTTAGTGAGAGGGTAAATAGAGTGGTGCTGAACGTGTCAGTGTTTATGCTGACACACCATCTATTTTCCCATGCAATTATTGCTTCTACAGATCTTGTAGCGATCTGGTGGCCACTGATGCATGTTCATTTGTGCTCCATAGAACCAGGTCATCATCATGCATTGCCGTTTTAATTCCATGTGTTAGTTTAGCAACAAGATCATATGTGAAGATTTTTTTGGGGGGGTGGGGGTGGGGTGGGGGGGGGGGGTGGGGGTGAGTCTAAATGTATATCTAAGGAAGACGAACGTGTTTATAACTGTGCTGCTTCCAATATTGTTGATATTTTGTATTTGTAACTATGTAGTATGTCTATTGCGCGAGAATCGGTAGCGGTTCTCGCCCTGTCGGTAACTTAGGGTCATGTGAGCCTGTAGCTCAGAAGCAATGGCAAACTGCTGAGCGTAATCTTTCCAAAAAATCAACAATCAGCTGAAAGATGCTGATGTTGACAGCGATGTCTTGTTAAGGAATTGCGACCAAAAAAAAAAGTATGTCTATAATTGTTTTGTCAGTGATTTCCATGTTTCTTTGTGTGTTTTTCTGGGATCGGATGGAAATGTGATACCATATATTTTCATGTTGTCTGAAACTGTTAGATCCGGGGAGAAATCTGTTTTATTCTTCCACTTCCCCAGACCCATTACTTTAGACTTATGTATGTTTATTTTGGCCCCACTTCCTTCACCAAACTGTCAGAAGGTGTGAAATATGTTCTATAGTATTGTCCTATGTTTCAATGTGCTAGTGTTTAGTGTAAGTATGAGTGTGAAATTCTGTCAAAGGCCTTCTCCTGGTCTAAGGACAAGAGGGAAGATTGACAGTCTTTCTGGTGGGTGTATGTAATGAAATCTCAAATGAAGTGTGTATGTTGGTGTATGTTTCTGTGTTGAATACTTCACTGTTGGTCTGGGTGTATGAGTGATGGCATGAAAGTTTGTTTGATTTTTTTTTTTTGCAGGTGATTTTGCTAGAATTTTGTAGTTGCCTTGATCGAGTTTATAGAGTTGTAGATCATGGCAGGATTGTGGATAAAGCACGGCCGGTACGAGGAGACCGGGCAAAGTGACTCGCTACGAGCGTTGGTCACTAAAGCATGGAAAGCGCCCAGGATATTTGTGAAAGGACAAAACGTCACTTTCAAACTCAGTTGGGCTTGAGCCACTGTCGAGTTTAGACGTGGTTCTTGGCTCCGTAGCACGGCCACACAATGTGCCGCTACATTATTAGTTAGTTGATAGTCGTTGTGTATTCTCTAAGTGTTAGTATGAGCGGTGAGCTGTGGGTATAAATGACATTGTTTATAAATGACAGTGTTGACAATACTTGGAGAACTAAACAAGTGGAAACAGTGTTCGTGTGATGTTTTTGAGGAAGTGTTGAATTCTGTTTCGAATAGCTGATTGGTATCAAATGCACAGTGGAAGAGAGGAACTAGAGAATAATATAATAGTAGAGATGGCGATGATAAGAAGACCACGCCATCACCTTGAGATATCAATGAAATGGCGAAGAATTACACTCGCACAGAGAAGAGGTGCATGTCATAGAAAGGACGAGCTGTCCGAACATGAGTTGCTACGAACGTAGAGTCATCGATATTGTAAATTCGACTATATATCATAAAGTGCCAATCAAGCCCACGCATCAGCCGTAGGCGTAAGAACAACCAACGTGTCGCCTATGGCAGTAGTCTTTTTTAATAATGAGATGGGTCCATAGTTTTCCGCTGTTTTGTCTGTGTTGTCTTTACGTGTGAGTGTTATATATGACATGTTGCAAGTGTTTGGGAGTTCTTGTTTGTGAACAGCTACTTGGGAGACTTTTAGAAGGAAATTGCCTAGAAGAAGTGTTGGTAGAATTCTAGAGTGAGACCATCTGGTCCTGGTGTTTTGTCTTTTTGCATTTGATTGAGTGCATGTGTTATGTCTGCTAATGTAAGCTCTGTGTCCAGTATGTTCTTATCTGTGTTAGACAGTTTCTTTGTGTATTGTAAGAACTTATTTTGTGTTTGTGTGTTGGATGGTTCTGCTGTAAATAGGTCAGTTTAGTACTGTTGTTATGTTTCTAATATATGTGTTGCCTGTGTTTGTGTGTTTCATTGCATGTCTATTATTAGTTTGGTTTAGTCGATGGATCAACATCATGGCACATAGGTGTAACCCATAAGTGCTCCGTTCTCCTCCTAACTCAAACCGGAGTCTGAAGAAACTCAGCTCAGTGCACGAACTCCGTAGCACCGGCGAAGATCCTGAAATACTTTGGGTAGATTTTTAACTCTAAATTTACGATTTCCAACTGCCAAGGGATTTTTTTACGTGTGTAACAATACACACGGGCGTTCGAGCTCACTACCCAGAGACCAGGCGAAATTTTATTACTAGAAGTTCACGTGAAATAAATCCCGGTCCTCACCGGGGCTTGAACCCGGGACCTCCAGCACTCGAGGCGGACACCATACCTCGAGACCACGCAGCCCCCTGCATGTCTATTATTGCTCCTATTTGTCTGTTGCGCTGTATGTTTTGTTCTACTGCCAGGTGTTGTTTGTTGGGAGTTTCTTCTGATATAGTAGTGAGTTTAGCTCGAAGACGTGCACCACAGAATTTGTGTTGCTGGTGTTTTTTGTAATTGTGATTCTAGTGTGTTTAGGTGTAGTGCATTCCTGCCAGTCTGATTTGTGAGTTGTATTGCTGTTTGTATGATATGTTATATGTTTGTATGATATATACCATGCCACAAGATTTCAAGGACGCGTCAATAGTCCACCATTCGAAACGTACGGAAACCGCCAATCCTGTGACAACCATGAGCCTCTCCTTGCTTTCAATTGCAGGAAATACTCGCCGAATTCTTCTCAATCGCCTCACAGGCCCATCGCGATCAAGTCTCTTCCTGAGAGTCAGTGTGGCTTCAGAAAAGATGAGGAACTGTTGACATGATTTTCGCTGCAAGGCAGCTGCAAGAGAAATGTCAGGAACAGAACTGCGAAATGTTTCCCACTTTCATGACCTTACAAGGCTTTTGATACAATCAGCAGAGAAGGACTGTGGAAGATTATGGCAACATATGGCTGTCCACGAAAGTTTGTCCAAATAGTGCGGCTATTTCATGATGGCATGCAGCAAGCGTACCAGGAAAATGGCCAATGTCTGAACCCTTTCCTGTCACCATGGAGGGAAGCAAGGATGTGCCTGGCACCAACACTGTTCAGCCTCATGTTTTCAGCATGTTGATGAATGCCTCGAGAACGACGACATTGGCAGACATCAACTACCGTATGGATGGAAAGTATTCATCTCAGAAGGCTGAAGCTAAAACCAAAATTACAGCGACACGTTAGAGAGCTCCTGTTTGCTGATTAATTGCGCCTGTACGCCAACTCAGAGGCGGACATGCAACATAATTTCTCTTTCTCACATGCCTGTGTCAACTTTGGCTCAATATCAAACTTGGAGAAGACTGTAGTTATGTACAGCCAGCTCAGGAATAATCACACTGTGCCGAATATAAAGCAATCCCACAAAATCCCAAAGAAAATCCCAAAGAAATCAGGAGCCTTGGAATGCGATCAACATGGAACAATTAGTATAATGAGTCACATCACGAAGATTTTGCTAAGAATTATCATGCAAAGAGTTAGGAGGAAAATACAACCTGAAATAGGAGAAGAACAATGTGGGTTTGTAGTAAGCAAGGGTACAGTAAATGCTGTGTATATACTGAGAACCGTAATCGAACGTTCTATAGAAGTAAACAAGATCTACACCTTTGCTTTATTGACTACACAAAGGCTTTTGATAAAGTGAGACATGTCAACATGATAAGGATGCTTGAAGATCTACAAATTGATGGGAAAGACCTTAGACTTGTAAAAACATATATTGGAAACAACAAGCTGCCATAAGAGTTGATAATGAAGTAAGCCAATATCAGCCTATTAAGAGAGGTGTGAGACAGGGATGTGTAATGTCTCCAGATCTGTTTTCCCTGTACAGTGAAAATATTTTCAGAAATATTGAAAATATGGAAGGAATCAACATTGGGGACGATGCATCAATAACATTAGATATGCAGATGATACAGTCTTGATTGCAGACAATGAACAGGACCTGCAAAATTTAGTAGATGCGGTTGTTACACACAGTGAACAACAAGGGTTAGAATTAATTGTAAAAAGACACAGATTATGGTCGTCACTAGGAAGAACGAAATACCACAGTGTAATATACAAGTAAATGGGAAATTCTTCAACAAGTGAATAGGTACAATTATCTCGGAACAGTAATAACATCTGATGGGAGATGCCTTGAAGAGATTAGAACAAGAATCGCCATGGCAAAAGTAGCCTTTAGCAAGATGAAAAACATACTGACCAATAAAAGATGTCAATTGAAACGAGAAAAGAGTGTTGAGATGCTACATAGAACCTGTACTTTTATATGGATGTGAAGCTTGGACAATGAGCAGCCAGGCTGAAAAACATCTGATGGCTGTAGAAATGTGGTTTCTGAGGAAAATGCAAAGAATACCATGGACAGCCAGAAAGACCAATGAAGAAGTCCTTCAAGAAACAAATGAAGATCGTAAACTAATCAGAAACATTAGACGTAGACAGTCACAATTTTTTGGGCATGTTATGATGATTTGGAGAACAAATGGGGAAATGATTTGGAGAACTTGGTGACAACTGGTAAGATCGAGGGGAACAGACCAAGGGGAAGACCTAGAAACAAGTATCTGGATGGCTTGGCCCTGTGGCATGGTCGAGACAGAAACACGGAACTGATCCACGCCTCTGTTGATCGAGTGAGATGGCAGAACATGACCGCCCACGCTTACCAGCATGGCACATGATGGATGGATGGCCGAATATAAAAGTGAATGATCATGGACTAAGTGTTGTGGACAAATTCACCTATCTTGGCAGCACTGTGATCACCAGCTGCCACAATGATGACCGAAGTGAATGCAAGAATCTCACAGGCCGTGCGGCCTTTGGCAGACTGTACAAGAATGTATGGGACAGAACTGGAATAAGCCTGCAAACAAAGCTAAAAGTCTACAAAGCAGTTGTATTATCCACACTGCTATATGCTTGTGAAACCTGGGACTGTTTATCAGCGACACGCTAGGAAATTAAACCACTTCCACACAGTCTGCCTAAGGAAGCTACTGAAGATAAATGGCAAGACAAGATTCCAGACACTGAAGTCCTAGAAATAGCATCCATGCCCAGTATCCACACTCTACTGATGAAGAATCAGATTCGCTGGGCTGGTCACTTGACTCGCATGCCAGATCACAGGCTCCCTAAACGAATTTTTTACAGCGAACTGCGTTGTGGTAAACGCTCCCAAGGTGGCCAGAGGAAACGCTTTAAAGACACTCTGAAAATTTCACTGAAGGCTTTTGAATTCATCATGACACCTGGGAGGCTGCAGCCAGAGACCGAAATTCGTGGCGTGCATCATTACGCAAGGGTGCAGTCATATGTGAGGCAACCAGGACTGCAAGAGCAGTGAAGAAAAGGCAGGACAGAAAAACCACTGCAGGAAATCCTCCTCCAGAAACGTCAAGCATTCCTTGCCCACATTGTCAAAGAACATTTAGAGCCAAAATAGGCCTTATCAGCCATCTTAGAACCCACGGCTCCATACCTTCAACCCCACTGGATGAAATGAATGATCATCATCATTCTTGATGGACAAACAACAACACAACATGATATGTTCTTGTTGTAGTCTGTCTTTGTGTATGACGGATGCTAATTGTTGTGTTCTATTACGTATTTTATTCTTTAGTAGATCCCAAATTTGTGTTATGTTGTCGGTGGGTATTCTATTAGTGTATGTTAGAATAAGGTGTGTCATGTGTTGTACATAACCTGTGTGTTGGAGTAGTGTGTTTTTGAATTTCCAATGTGGTGATCGTTTTAATGGCCTGGCATTTGTAGTGTCTGTAGTGATGTGTGCTTTTACTGCTTTGTGACCTGTCTATTGTAATGTTTCTTTTATGTGTTTTGTCTGCATTATGTGGTGTGTTGAAGGTGTGTATATTCTGTCTAGTCTGGCTGATATATTGTGAGCCATATTTTTGTGTTGTTGCAATGTCACTAGGGTTCTGTGTCTGAAAGCGTCTGTTAAATTGTGTGTGTCTAAGGTATTCTGTAGTATATCCAGTTGATGTATCCCATTCCTGTCATTTCTCCTTAATTGTGTCTTCATTCCTGCTTTTTCACCCTACGATATCCAAATATGAGAGTACAAAATAGAAATCCTTTGCAAGGATAACATTTTGTCCTCTGTATGTTTGTATAAGTAGGGTGTCTAATTCTTGGTAAAAATTTGGTTGATGATTGTAGTTTGGTTGTGCATGTGTGTTCACTATGGTGTATGTAAGTATGGTATTTTCTACCTGTATTAGGGATTCTCCCTGGTCAAGAAGCGTCTGGTCTGACCTATCACAACACTACACACACACCCGCTTCATCCACACCTGCAGAATACACACCCATCCCTGTACACCACACCATTTGTGTATGAATCTCACAACCCCAAACCTGAAAACACCGAATGTTGAGGACCTCTGAATACACTCCTTAGACATCTACTTTTGACTCACTGGGACGTGGGGCGGATGTCGTTTTTGAAACATATGTTTGTTTCTTTAGTCCCCTCTAGTAAAGTCTGTTTCTCACAGCTGTTCGTTTATCAAGTGATAATGTGTCTCGTCACTATTTTGACGTTATACACAAATGTCAAGTAAACATCAATCTATTCAATACAATACACCATGTCACACCCGGACACACCTATCACCTTTCTCCACTGTACAATACCACCACACATAATGTGACCGTGATCTACCTCACCATTCCCCGTACATATACCTTGTCTACCACTTACCACCCTATTACATTCATAACACGCCCACAAGGATGCACCTGTCATAACACACAAACAACAGAACCTGTAACACGAGCTAAATCACTTCAATCCTTGCAGCAACACAAATGATACTGCATTAAGATACCGAGAGCTTAACCAAACGCATTTTC